>JABUQX010118394.1:0-2500 GCA_015478945.1 Trachelipus rathkii
TATTATACTATAATATATATATATATATATATATATATATATATATATATATATATATTTATATATATATATATATACAATATAGTAATAACTCTCTCCTCTACACTTCTATATATATCTACATCTTACTCTTACTCTATATCTCTCTCTTACCTATATACTTACTCTCTTACTTACTTATCTATCATCTATATATCTATCTATCTCTCTCTCTTCTCTCCTATATACTATATCTCATATATATCTCTCATTATTATAACTCTCTTATATATATAATATATATATATTCTCTATCTACTCCTCCTTATCTTACTCTATCTTCTCTCTCTATCATTTATCTCTCTATATCTATATCTATCCTATATATACTATATCTTATCATCTAATACTCTCTCTCTGACTCTATCTATATCTTACTTCTCTCTATATACTTCTCTCTTCTCTATTATACTCTCTCTATTCTATAATATCATCATCTCTCTACTATATACTATCTATCTCTCCTCTTACTCATATCTTATCATCTATATACTTTTACTTTATTCTATATGGTACTTAGTCTGAAATTATCGGCGTATCCTGACGAAAATATCGATTTAATTTTTTGTACTATCCACTGATATTTTTCTTACTCCCTTCCTGCTTCATCTTCTCTTCTCTCTCCCTCCCCACTTCAGAATTCGTAAAGCAGAGCCTACAAAAAGTCCCACTGTCGAAAATCCCCTCCCTTCCTCATATAATTAGTTAATAACCCTCCCCCCTCTTCCCCCCCCCTCTCTCTCTCTTCTCCTCCTCTCTCTTCTCTCTTCTCTCTCTCTCTCTCCTCTGACTCTCCTCCTCTCCTCTCTCCTCTCTTCTCTCTCTCTCTCTTCTATCTCTCTCTCTCTCCTCTCTCTCTCATATATATATATATACCATTAATTATTGAAAGCTCGTCCAAGCAGACGCAGAAAAAAATCCACCTTAAGCTTTCAATGGGACCGCGCACGGACGCCTCACTCAAATGGTAATAAGTCGGTCAGATGTAGAGTTTTCATCCCTTGGCCCAGCGTGGCCACAACCATGCACCCCATACAACAACCCTGCCTTTCTCTCCTATCATCACCTTATTTATTATCTTGCGCCTACTGCCTTATGCTATCTTTGCTTTCTCGACGGACCGTTTCGTCACCGACTCAAATTCCTCTTCCTCCATGATATATATATATTAATATATAATATATATATATATATATATATACTATATATATATATATATATATATATATATACTCATTATATATACTATATATATATATATATATATATATATTATATATATATACTATATAATATATAATATATAATATATATATAATATATATATTATATATATATAAATATATAATATATATATATATCCCTCTTATGTTATATACCCTCCTTCCGACTTTTTTTTATGGACACTGTGTCATAGGTGGCCATGGCATAGGTGGTAACGGATAGGCACCACTATAAGCTTTTATAAATAGTAAAATATTTGTTTTGTTTAACAGTATATATATATATACACATTAAGTAAATATTACTGTGTATAATATACTATTTAAATATACAAAAACTTTCATAACCTATCCATAATATTAATCAAAAACTATATGAAATACACCACTATTGCTTTCATATACTATATTTTTATTACTATCTTGGTATTTAGTTTATTTATATTCATTAATATATTATATACTAATTTCGTAGTGAACTATATATCACATCTTCGAGCCTACATGGTCTAAAATCATGTTAGCTAAAGAGTTTTTAAGCTTATTCAAAATCTATACTATATATACCAACTATTATAAAGAATATTACGATTGATTTATTAAAAAAAAAATATATTATTGAGATTTTTCTTAATAATTATATAGAGGTGTAAGCGGATAGTGATTATTATCCCACTACTACAGCGGATCTGCAGATGCAGATTAAGTTATAAGTTTTTCGTATGTTAATAAGAGCTATTTTTAAAATAATAGCTAATCAGTTAACCATAATATATATATTATATATATATATAATATTATTAATATATTAATTAATAATAATTAAATATAATATTAATTGAATTATATATATATATATATTATTTAATATATAATAATTATACCATTATATATATATATTATATATATATATATATATATTATAATATAATATTAATTAATATTACATAATATCATTAAACTTAATTATATATATATACTATTACTATATTAATATATATATATTAATTATATAATATTAATATTTATATATATATATATATATATATATATATATATAAATATATATAATATATAATATATATTATATATTATATATATATGGCGACTACAATATACATAACCTTAATTGATAACCTTATGTATAATTCAAATTGTCAAACAATCACTTAGATTGTAGTAAGTGCAAAGAAACGATAGAATTTCTGATACATTGCCGTCTCTCTCTCTCTCCCTCC
>JABUQX010118395.1:0-5000 GCA_015478945.1 Trachelipus rathkii
TATCATTAGGTAAAAATCATTAATAACACTTTTTTAATTAAAATTATTTCTAAAGTTGCAAATTATCTCGTACACTATAAGTGTTAGAAAATTTAACATGAATTAATACTCCGCATCAAGTGTTACATCACATTGTAATTTAGTATTCATTAACTTATAACTTATTACATAAGTAAACGACTACATCATTAACATTTAAATCCATTTCATAAAAAAACGGATCAGACAATATCAGAAAAGGAGACTCTATCACTCTTGTGTCACTTCATTCATCAAGTTTTGAATTGAAAATTATTTCTTAACATAATTCAGTATTTCAATATCAATTATCGCAATTTGTTAATAGACCTTAACAAAACTTAATTTCGATCGGCAATCCGTATTATCTCGAGAAGCTTATTGTCTTCCGTCTTATAGATTCTTGCATATACTTAACTTAATCATACGAGAAATGATTATATAACTTTCGATTCTTATGAACCACAGCTAAGTGAAATCATTTTAATCAAACCTTAATATTAATTTGAACATCTTCAATTTTTTTTAACCATCAATTTTCTTTATCCATAATTGCACACATATTAACCAATTTGAACAGTATTTATTTACATATACTTTAATCCAATGAAACTCTAAACTTTGGGGTTCGAATTCTAATTATTTAAGAATTATGAAACTTCCAAATATACTTGGATTCAATCCTATCGAGAAAGGCTTTTCATTCCGTCAAAGATGTAGATTCCACCAAGTTTTCAATATGAAGATGGATTATCGTTTCGATTCTTATTCCATTAAGCAACTTGGTAATTAACTTCTATTAATAGGACATTTTCAATTTTTACTAAAATTTAAGTTTCAAATCATTTTGACGATTTTATCCATTAAATTTTTGCAAATAATACTCATGTCTTTTATACAAATATATTATATATTTTCTCGATTCGATAATGATTTTTTAAGATTAGTATAACTATGCATTTGATTCAGCCTCCTAACAACACACTGGTATTTTTAAATCTTTAAATATTTTCATCGTGCCACATAAATTTATTTGAGTTGAACAACAACTTACCTCGGTAAGTCATTTGAACCGGGAGAAAGGCCACACGCCCAAATGCAGGTAATCAAAATGTGCAATTCAATGTAAGGTTTAAAAAATAGATAAAGAATATACTGACCGGAATATAATTCAGAGGGTAAAGAGAGAAGGATGATTCAAAATAGGGAAATATTAGGATTAAGCTTTTTGGCAGAGTCTGTCGACTCTTTCGATATTTCTTTGCTTCAATAGCACAATTCATATAATGTCAATAAGCAGAAAACCAAGAGTCATTAGAAAGTGAACAAAATCACTAAGTTAATCGTTCTATAGGAAAAGCATACTGGAATCTTGATGAATAAGATTAAACGATTCGAGATGTTTAATATCTTCCTGTCTAAGGATGAATCGAAAACTTTATAAAGAAGATCAGTTAACACAATAGAATCATAGTTAAAAGTTTGAGAAAGGTTCCCGTTTTCTTGAAAGGGCGATGAGCTCGCGTTTTCCAGTTGAAAGAGGTGCAAGCTTGGAAAACAAGATTTGAGGACACAGGAGTAATAAATTTAGAAAGTGCGACTTCTTGGGTTAAATTCAGTGAGGCACAATTATCCGTCTGTAGAGAAATTACAATGTACAGCATAAATGTATTGAAGGGATAAACAAAGATGAATAGTGTAGTTGAATTTGGAAAAAATCTGAGTGAAGTGTTTCCGCTTTAATTGAAATGAAGCTAAAGCAGATGAGGAGATAAAGATGCAAAGAAGGAAGTTACGTTTTTGTAAATGCAGACAAGAGCGTGAGAAAGAGTGGACCAGAAAGATCAGTCTCATTTTACGATTTAAGAAGCCTTTTACGGAATAGATTTTTCATAATTGGTATGAAACTTAATGTTATTTTGGAGTTTTCCTAATAGTAAGGCGATCGTATACTGAAAGCTACATTTTCTGTATGGAAGCAACGATAGAACAGCAGATTAATTAAGATTTGTTTGTTTTAGTGTTGGGAAGGTCTAGACTGTATTCTCCATGCAAAGAAATATCTTTCGGTTTGGTGGTTTTAGGTCTCAGAGAACCCCTCCAACCGAGCAATCATCTTTTATATTAAGTCAAGGTCGAACGCAAATCACCAATTGTGCGGCATAAATTCAAGTGTTTTTTCTCCTTAAGAACGCTTCTTTCTTAAGAAGTTGAAGAAAGAATAGAAGTAATCGGAGGAGCCAGAGCGGAAAGAGTCTTGCACTATACGGGAGAAGGATTTAAAAGTTAAAATATGTCAAGAGCCATTTGTTGGTTTATTAACTCCAAGACGATCAGTGACACGAGTTATGAGCTACTCATCTATCAAGTGTTCTGTTGCAAACTGAGAAATTGAAAAAAATCATTACGTACTTAAATGAATATTTAAATCTCTAAAGTGATGATTCTCAGGAAAAGGAGTATACACAAAAAATGTGCACCTTTTTGGAAATTTAGCTGATCAAAAAATGTAGAATAATCACAGATTAAAGATAAATCACAAATAAAATAATTTAGTTTATATTGCAAAAATCCTAAGCATACATGGTACTTATTCGGAGAAACTCCAAATTGTGGAAAAATTAGAACGGACAACATTGTTGCGCAGCATGAACAAACAACTGAATTTTGGTGAACATTCGAAGATACATATCAGTAGAAGAGCAGGAATAGGGTTTGGCTGTCAAGCACCCAAGCACCCAAGCACCCAAGCACCCAAGCACCTACCCAAGGTACCAAGACTGAAGTTTCGGTCAAGAACAAGAGGTGAGTATAAAGTAAAAAGAGTTGATGTTTGCAATTTGGAAATTAGATCAGAGAAGGTAACTGTTACATATATTTATTGAAAATAAAAGCGTGTCCATTGCAAGCAGAAGGACAAGTATTGGTGGTACCGACCTATCACCTGAGGAGCAACTTCTCAAGTTTTGATGATGAATGGTGGATTTAAAGAAATGTTATTATAAATCCGAAACAGATTTAAGTCAAATTAAGACACATGTCAGTTTTGTGCTTGTGAGTCTGTGGGGAGATGTGAGCACGGGATAGATTGTTTTGGAGTCAACTCTCCAGTTTAGTCGGGGGTAACTATTGAAATATTTTATGAAGAGGGGGATTGACTGATGAAGCCGAGGTAAAGAAATGCAGAACGCTTTGCTAAACAAATCTAAATCAATCAGCTTAAAATGAGGTATGGGTTTACTACTACACACATACATTTCGGAAAGTGTCATGTCCTTCCACGTCTTGCATAGTTTTAACAGTCTAGTATGACCAGTATTATTCTCTTTAAAAATTTTTATCACAGCATAGTAATTTTTTTAAGAAAAAATTTTAAAACTAACATGTTTCGGGAAGAGCATGTGCAATTTCTGTTCTTTTCTAACAGAAGCATCTTATAAAAATATTTGGGAATAATTTTTTTCCCATTTTGGGAGTTTTGCTTCAGTATTTTGGGAACCTCTTTTTTTCAATAATTATTTTTATCCATTCGTCAACACGGCGAAAATTTCCCCTTTAAAATTAAAAGGAGTAATAATAAATAAAAAAATAAACGCAAAATAATAAGATTAAAAGATATGGTTACCATAATCTAGTTTGAGAATTGATCCTGGCACGACGTACTTGATTATAGGGAAGGATGAATGTGGATTCACGTAATTTTGTAATTACTCTCGGTTGACTTAATAATCTTCATAAACTAGTTTTACAGGCAACTGTCTTTTGAGTCGTATCTGTGACCTGGCTGAATTTCATAGCAAAAATTGTTGGAAAGCTAAAATAGATATAAATATTATCTTCTATTATTTCATCTATCTATCTATCTATTATATATTATCTATTATCTATTATCTATCTTCTATTATCTATCTATTATCTAATCTATCTATTATCTATCTATCTATTATCTATCTATCTTCTATCTTCTATTATTATCTATCTATCTATCTATCTATCTATTCTATCTATCTATCATCTATCATTCTATCTATTATCTATCTATCTATCTATCTATCTATTATCTATCTATCTATCTGATTCTAATAATCTTCTATCTATCTATCTATCTATTAAAATCTAATCTTCTCTTTCTATCTATTTTTTCTATCTATTATCTATATATCTATCTATTATCTATCATCTATCTATCTATCTATCTATCTTATTATCTATCTATCTAGTCTATCTATTTCTATCTATTCTATAATCTATCTATGCTACTTTGGGAGGGAAATAGTTTCTCATAGTGAAGAGATTCCTATATGCTACATTTCTTCTTAACTGGTGGTAAGGGCCTCCTTTATCAAAACATGAAAACATTGTTACATTTAACAGTTTGTGTACAAAAATAAACTAGAATTTGGAGCCCAATTAACCTAGGAGAAGATTAGATTGGCTGGTCCAAAATAACACCTCTTCCACCCTCTTCTATCACCATTTGGTTCAAACGGTTGCTCGGGAGTGGTTTGTGCCATCCTAGTTGACGACTGTTTTGAGGAAGGACCTTCTTTCTTCTAAATTATGCACCTTACGATTTAATCTCATTTCCAACGATTGTTGAATCACCTCTCATCTCTAAACTTATATCTCATTCTTACCAAACTCAGCAGCAAGCCTACTCTGTTGATTTATTAACTGTTTGTTCCTAATTTTGTTGCACAACAGGCGCTAGATGACTCAGTCTTCAATTTTCTACTTGTGGCAAGATATTTTATGAATTTCTATTAAATTCAATTTTTGTTATTTCTCTCTCTCTCTCTCACTGTCAACTTAAATTATTCGATCGCTTAAACTCCAAATTAGAAACACACTCTCCTCGTTACCATTCTCTGATATTTTGCTCTTGAAGATTTCAACTTCACCACCGCAGTGGTTATTCATACAATCAACGATGGAGCTCGTGAATTGCCCACTTTTTCATTCCAGAATGAATTTATCAAACT
>JABUQX010118396.1:0-12500 GCA_015478945.1 Trachelipus rathkii
TAAATATTAAAATTTATAATTATTATTTAGATTATTACATAGATTGTTAATTATGATATTATAATTATTATTAATTATCTTAGTATTATGTATTATTATATATTAATTATTTAATTATGTATTTAATTATTATATTATTATTATTATTATTATTAAATTATTATTATTATTATGTATTTATATTAATTATTATTATTATTTAATGTTATTTTAAAATCTAAATTAATAAATATATATTTATTTAAATTATATATATATATTATTTTATTTTATAATTTAATCAATTATGATTATCTTATTATTTATTGATTTTCCAAAACTTATTCGATTATTATTTTATATTAATTTATTATTATATATATTATTTTATATTTATTATTTTATTATTATTTTATATTATTATTATTATTATTATTGATTATTATTATTTAATTATTTAATATATTTAATTATTTATAATTATAAATTATATATTATTATAATTATATTAATTATTATATTATGTAATTATATAATATTATCATTTTAATTATTATTATATAATATATTATATTATTATATATATATTATTATATATAACTATATATATAATTTAATTAGTTATTTAATTATATAATATTATATATATATATTATTATTATTATTTAATTTAATTATTATTATAATTATTGATTATTTATTATTAATTATTGCATATATTTAGTATTTACACTTATTTTACATTGTTTTATTGGAAGTAGATCGCATATACAACCATTATGTAATGTTAATAATATTGTTAAGCAGATATTTGTCGACATGGAAGTGGAGCAAATAACTTTATTTAAGTTAATTTATCACGTAATGAGTTATATATATATATATAATTATGGTAATTAATTGTGTATTAGTGTATAATAATTAGTTTTTTAATAATATTAAGATGATATAGATCAAGACCCTTTTAATCTCGAAAAACGATATGATATAGTACTGATACTAAATAAAATAAAAATGTGATAAATATTTATTAAGTGCTCTGAGTATTTTGCAGTCATTTTATTATCTATAAAATTATATTTATACTGATATAGAAATAAATTGTATATTTTATACAACACACAACATACAACAACACATATATATATATTTAAATATATATTAATTATATATTAATATACTATAATAAAATATATAATTATATATATATATAATATATATATATATAATATTAATATATTATATAAATATAATATATAATAATCAATATTAAAATATTAATATTACAGTATATTATTATATATTATATAATATAAATTATATAATAAAAAAATATTCATTAGGGGGCTAGGGGGCTCGTAGTTCAATATTCTTGAGTAGATAGTATATTATGCAAAACAATAATATATAGTATATCATATATATATATATATATATTAATATATTTATATATATATAAGTATAATAATATATATTAATATATATATATATTATAATATAATAATATAAATATTATATATCATTATATATATTATATATATTATAATATATATATATATAATATATATATATATATGAATATTATTATTACTATACATTTAGCGATCAATATAGTAATGATAGAGAATGAAATGGATTCCACACATTTTAATTTGTAAATTTTCTAATATAAGGACCTCAATTAAACACCTTCGTAAAAAGAATTTAGTCCATTAAAGAAGCTTAAATATGCAATAACGATCTAAAATATATCCCTAAATAGTATATTAATAAAAACATATAACAGTCTCTCAATTTTATATTATATATTACAACACTAGAGTTACACTACAAAATCAAGTTAAATGAAATTAATATAAATATATAATAATATGAAAATCGTATTATAAATAAGTATAAACTCCGCACAAATAATTACCACTCAACAAATAATATAATATAGTATAAAACGGAGAGCATAAATAGCTGTGTTCTGCAAGAAGCATAGAACAAAAATCGCTCAACCATAGAAGAGTATACTTGACTCAATCGCGAGAGTTTCTAGACTGATATATAAATTGAACATTAATATATAAATATGGCATATATACGATAATTAAAATATTTCAGGTATATATAAAGATAGAATAACAATTAGCATAAAAATTATTAATAGTTAAATTCGAATGTATAATTATTAGTAATATAATAATATGATATATATTATATTATTATGCTAATTAGCAAGTTATAGGATATTATTTAAATAAAAGAATTAACTGACTAACTATGAGAGCTTTACAGTTTAGGCATCATCCTACAATGATTATGCCTATGCCTCCAGAGAATAAGGATACTATATTTATGATATTGAACTTCGAGAAATAATATATATATAACATTCTACAACTCAGTATATTACGTCTATATTAAAAAAGGTAATCAGAGAAGTAATGAAATTTATATAGCCAATATACGAGGCATCTTAAAAGCTATATGCATTAATTCGAAAGAAATATATCATTCTTTAATATATATATAATATATATATAATGAATGTCATTATATATATATTAATATATATTAATTATATAGTATATATTAATATATTTAATATGATATAAATATATATAATATATATAAATATATATATAATATTAATATATATTATATATATATATATATATATATATATTATATATATAATATATATTATATATACTATATAATATATAATATATATTAATGACCTTGAGACATTTTAATATTTTTTATGGGCTTACACTAGGCAAGTTAAGGCAGTTTAGCTATCATACTTCATGTCATACACTACTGAAAAAAGCCCCCACGATATATATATATATATAATTATATTAATATATATATATATATATATATATATAATATTATTTAATTACATCATATTATCAATATTATATAAAATTCATTTAAAATAAAATGAAATAAATATATATTGAGAGATATCCTAATAGTCAACGTTCTTATATCAAAGACAATTTAAAAGTATTACGAGGTGCGTAGAAACGTATATGTCATTTATTTACCTTTATTATTTACAAGTTGTTTGCTATTGATTTCTTTTATACATCAGTTTTCTTCTTCTTAAAAAAATTCTTATGCGTTAAAATATTAAAATAAAGATAAAAAAGATAAGATAAAAGTAAAAAAAAGATAATAAGAAAATAAGATTATTTGAAAAAAATAAAAAACAAAACAAAAAAATAAAGAATATAAGAAAAAAAAGAAAAAAAGAAAAAAAAGGCAAAAAGTGAAATTCATGTTTTATTAGATAGTCATATTTTTTCACAAAGTATTTCGTATCATACTATGATATCGTACTATGAACTATATAGTACTATCATACTATCATATCATACTATATCACTATACTATCTATCTATCTACTATCTTCATTTCTTGAACCTATTTTTTCAGCATTTGTTGTTCTATCATTATGTATCTGCCATTTTGTCTCCGTGTTTTTTATCTATCTAATATCTATCTATCTAATCTATCTATTAATACTATCTTTATACTATAAAATATCCCATCTATCCATTCACTATCTATTACTATATCTATCTAAATTATATCTATTCTAATATTATCTATATCATATCTATTATACTATCTAATCTATCTATCTATATCTTAAAGGAGTAATATCTATCTATAAGTATCTATCTATCTATCTATATTAATCTAACAATTCTATCCGTCACTATATTATATGCTAATATGCTATCATTTCGGATCCTAAACCTCTTCTTGTCTCTTACTTTGACTACATATTCAAATTCTATATCTAACTAAACCTAATCTAATCTATATCTATCTATCATATCACTATACTATTAACATAATATAAATCCTATCTTTAATTCTAATCATAATCCACCGTGCTTATAGATAAGTTATTACATATACTATCTGATCTATCTATCTATTATCATTACTATAATACTGATCCTACCATATACTTTCTCTTTTATATTAAGAGTTTCCATTTTCTTTCTGTCATGTCTGATCTGTATCCTGTCTGTCTCTCTCTGCTCTTTAATAGTATATATAATATATATATTAATATATTTATATTATAATATTAAATATACCCTCTCTCTCTATATATTATATAGTCTCTCATCTACACTATTACTCTCTCTATCTCTCTCGTCTCTCATCATATCATCTACTATCTTCATTCTATATCTCTTACTTCATATTCACATCTCTATCTCTAACTTATCTCTATTAATATCATCCATCTATTACCTATTCGTTAGCTCTACAATTAACAAATAAATTTCCTCTATCAGTTCCAGGTAGAAGTTTTGTCAACATTATATTTCCTAGTAGCTTTACTTTTTTCTTATTACTATTCATTTGTTCTTCTTCAATAGCTAATATTTATTCACTCTTTTCTTCTTTATTTTCTTCTTCTTTATATAGTTTATATATTTACTTATCTATTAGTTTATTCTTTACTGCTATAAATTTCATACTTATACTTATACTTATTCTTATATATATCATTATTACTTATTGATATATATACTTATATTACATCGCTTTCTCTTTTTTCTTTACTTTTACTTACTTTCTATTACCTTCTTTACTTATACTCTATTACTTACTTTATTATATCACTTCTTTACTTTACTTCATATCATTTACCATTTACTATCTAATATTCACTGTTTCTCTGGGTTGGTGTTTGCTAATATTTTCAGGTCATCATTCTACTTGTTCCTTACTATTATCTTATAATTCTCTTCCTGGGTACACATCAAACATTTATATACTGGAGAAAAAACAAAAATAAAGAATAATAATCAATTATTAATAATAATTAATAATAATAAAATACTTAATGAATAATCATAATTATTATTAAAATAACTAAAATAACAAATTAATAATAATCACATAATAATTAATCTAATAACTATTATCTTAATTCTAATACATAATATATAACAATAGTATATAACTTCTTATTTATAATCTAATAATAACCATAATATTATTAATATAAATAATAAACAAATCATTATATAATAATAATAATAAATATATACAAAAAATAAGTAATAAAATTAATAAAGAAGAAATATAAACTAAATTAATAATACATTAATGTATACAATATATAATAATAAGTAATAATAATAATAATAATAGATAATACAATAATAATAGAGAATAATAAGTATTGCACAGATTATAATATGTTTAAGGCTATACCATAATCTAATATATTAATTATCAACAAATAAATATATAAAATAAAAAATTTAAAAAATTGAAGTAAACACAAAATATATAAAAACTCAAAAAATCAAATCTATTTGTCTCCTCTTTAAAATAAATTCGCTGATGTTCATATTAATAATAAAAAGAGATTTAAAAAATAAATATAAAAGAAATAATGAAAGAAACTGTTTAGGAAAAAAATAAAGTATAATAAAAAAATCGGAAAAAATTATAGAAAAATAAGTTTAAAATAACTTTTAAAATATTAATTTCTTTCTTAGAGTGAAAACACATCCATCACAATAAATAAACAAAAAAAATACTCTCAAAAATATCAAAACAATCCAAACACTTATTATATTTTTAAGTGGTTACTGATTACAAAAATACTAATTATGAAAAAAATTGGGGGAAAATAAGTAATTTGCCAGGGGGCAGCATATCTCCAAGGAGATGAATTACAAAGAGAAGTATAGTAAACTTGTTACACTTAAAAATATAAGAAAAAGTTTTTAGTGGAATATGTGTATTTAGATACAAGTAATTATTAAAGGGTTTTAAATGTTATAAAAAATAATCTAAAGGAAAATAGGAAATCGCGAAATTATTTATCTCAGAAAAGTACAGGAATGGGCGGAAATTACATAAAGAACAGGTATTGTTATATGTATGCTGGGCGATATAGTCACAGGACGCCAGGAGCCGGAGCCGGAGACCAGGAGAGCCGGAGCCACGGAAAAGCGGAGTGGACCACCAAGCGAGAGATTAATGATATAAAGCATGCTAGAGATAATAAATAAACAGAAAACAAATATGATTTGCCTTGCGCGAGAGAAGACTGATGTCCTTGGAAGAGGGCCAGTAAGCAAAAATAAAAGATAAAAGTTTGCGTATTGTATCACTTAGTTTTAGGACTGGCGGTGTCTTGCATGCGCGAGTATAGTGGGATTCCGTGAGCCGCGGTGTCGTCAGTAGCAGAATTATGATTTGGCTAGTTGAGTTAAGTGCTATATTATCGGCATATCGCGGTGTTGGCCGTGTCGACCGGAGCTCAGAGTCCGGATACCGGTAGTCACGGTATGCGCAGCCAGGATGTTCGGAGCCGGGAGCCTGGAACCTGTGGTCCCAGACGCAATAATAATACTTTTTGAGGACGTATCGAAACAAACGCGATATCAATTGTAATGACAGAGTCGAGAGGCCGGCAGGGTATCAAAATCCTGAAGTTAAGCCATTAGCCCAGAACCGGAGCAATGAGGTGATGCCAAAAAAAATGGAGATATCCGGAGTCGAGTCGAGTCCGGAGTCGAGGCGAGCCTTGGAGTCGGAGTCCGGAGCCTGCAGGTCGTGAGTCGCAGTAGAATTGTGAGCTCGAGTCTCGGAGCGTCGAGTCTAGAAAACATTACATACGTCTGGCAGTTCTTGCGTATCTCGACTTCACAGTGTCGTGATGTCGGGACTTGTCGTATTAGTCAGTCGGGAGTTCGGCGGTATGTCCACGTCGGGTCTGGAAGTAATATCGTCGGATTTAGGCGTATCTGCGAGTCTCTCTTACTTCCATGAAAGAAAGAAACAGAGAACCGTAAAACAATTTGCGTGTAACAAAAACAAGTAAATTAGAATATGCCTGGTGAAGCACGAGCAGAAACCGGAGGCCGGTAAGGAGCATTAGCACAGAATGTATTGAAATTAAATAAAAATAATAAAAATTTGCTGAAATTTGTTCATATTTGAAACGAACTGGTTTTTATATTCTCAATTGAAAAGTAGAGAAGTTAAATAATTCTCAAACAAGGAGACTGAGAGGAGCTGGAGCCGAGCTGAAGCCCCGGCTTGAGAGGAATAGATCTAGAGATAGCATGAGCACTGAGAATAAAGTATTTTTATTATACAAATTTCCCATAATAAATTGATATATTTAATTAGGAACACTGTCTACTTATTTAAATCATGTAAAGATATTAAGAGTAATGTACCGCATGACAAAAAAATATATAAATATGGCCCTAAAACGTTTGTGGAAAGAATTTAACAATATAAAAACTAGTTAATTAAATTATTATATAAATATATCTAGAAATAATTTAATTAAGTTTATATTTAATTAATGATTACACTGAAAATAATATCCACTATAATATCAGGGCAGAAATGAAGATTTACGAGGTACATTGAGTATATGGTGTAACACTGACGTGATTTATCAGGTACATAATATAGAATTTAAGACGAGAAACCATAGATGACGATAACATAAAAAAAATATAAGGATTATAGAAAATTCATCACAACACTGATTATATAAAATCCGGAATCAATTCATGATATTTTATATATATTATTAAATGTTCGGGCGTAGATAAGACTTAGTATACAACTTAAAGTAATCTGGTTAGGAATAATATGGAGATTTTATCTTCAAAATACTTCATAAAATCTGTATAATAATCATATAATATAGATTGAATAATATTTATTATAATACACACATATATTGAATCTAAGTATTAAATAATTAATATAAATATATATATAATAATATAAATAAAATATATTATATATAATAATAATAATATATAAATTAATATATATATAAATATATATATAAATAATATATTATATATATAAATATATATATATAATTATAAATATATATATAAAATAATTTATATAATAATTAATAAGTAAATATAAATAATTAATAAATAAATAATAATTATATATATATAATATATAATAATATAATTATAATAATAATATATAAATTATAATATGATTATATATATATATATATATAAAATAAATTATATATATATATATATAAATATATTATAATAATAATATAATATATTTCCTTAGCTTATAACAGATTTATGGTTTTCCCACACACCTATATATAGAAATACACTTAAATGGGCGAAGTGGGCTTAGCGTGGTGAGCGCATTATGACATATCCAAGCATTTGATCGGGTATATGGCAACGTAACGTCACTGCAATCTACCAAGCGCCCATCTACTTGGTGTTCACTCGCTTCTCTTGAGCACTATACTATGTACTAAGCTTCTTTCAAAATCGCACATCAATAAATCTGGCTGTTGTTAGAGTAATAAGAATGCGACTTCATCTCCTTTATCAGTCAAAGTGGGTTCCTCACAGGGAATCATGAGTCTTATCTACTCACTAACTATATTAAATTAACTTGGACTATAATTAACATTTAAATAAGATAAATCATATTAATACAGTAATACTAGGTACATCATCTAAATCCTCATCCGAATCATCAATTATAGACTCGATTGACTCGCACCCATAATGTAAATATCTTCAACTTCATTACAAAATTATGCTTCCTCTGTTCGTAAATATATATTATTATATTACTTCCAATTTGAGCCAAATGACATACTTCGTGCAAGTATTAATATTTAAAATAAGGAATTTAAACAATATGGCTGTTCAGACTGAGAGTGGTTGGTCACCATCAAAAATTTGAGTAGAGTATATAGTGAAGAAGTAGACAATGTAATTGCCAATCTGACCAAATACATATTTTAATTATTCAATTATTAATATTATAAGTTAAAAATAATAATAATATTAAACTGATAATCATTTTATATAAAAAATTAAATATTCATTAAAGGAAAATGTGCTAATTTGTATAAGACATAATGACGTAATCTATTATTGAAACAATAAAAATCCTCAAATAAAATCAATACCAGAGTTATTAACTCACATCCAATAAGGGCTACGTAGTAGTAAGTATCCCTTATAATAATTGAGTACGCACATTTGAAAATATCCATCAATTATTATATTATATACTTATAATCATTTAAAATAATATAAAATAGATAAATTAAGCCCAAAGTTAGGGAACCAATAATCACATCTGGGTTATACTATGTAACCTAAAAAAATGGGTTAAATAAGTGGGAGAGCTGGAAGAACCCCATAATATCCATTTTATTGTATTATAAAATATTTCATCACTCCATGGCTTCTCACATATTACATGTCAAAATAACATTATAGTATAACATGAATAATATATAATCACACTCAAAATTTTCAATGCCACATAAAATTCATTATATATATATATCATAATATATTAATAATATATTAAATATATATAATTAAATATAATATATATAATTAAATATATAATAATTATATATAAATATATTAAAATAAATTAGAATATATATTAATATAATATAATATATATAATATATATAATTAAAATTATATATATATAATATACGTGTAATTAATATATATATATATATATATATAATATAATATTATTATAGATATATATATATATGAATATACATAATATATATATAAGTGATATATATAAATATATATAATATATATATATATATTAAATAATATTAAACCTCCTTCTTTATCAAAATATTGAAGAAAAATGAAATATATTATACAATAATAAATATAACCGGTTATTTACTGTAAACCTTTCTCATTTATTGACAACGTTATATTATATTTGATAAATATACTCAAACGTACTTCTTCTCAATATTATACTAAATATAGAAATATACATTTATATGATTATAGCATTTTATAAATTAATTACAAAGGTAATTTAAGTAATATAATAGTAACAAATAAATAGAAACATACTTGCCTAATTAAATATAGAGCCTTTTATACTCAGAAATGAGTATCGTAATATATATCATAATATCATTATTTAAAGTTTATCACATCCCTTTCCCTCGCTTTATACTATAACAGGTTACTCCATGATGCCAGAACCTGGTAGTATTTATCAGTAAATGAGATCCCAATAGATCTATACTACTATATATATACCTATATTATATACTATGTATATAATTAGATATCATATATTGACATACTCTATCTTACATATGATTCAGATAAAAGGCGTCAAGTTATTATGAACTATAAATTAACCTATAGGGCATGCCTATTAAGTTATTGCTGCGGATATGCAGCCGGCTTTATTTCTATACCTCCGCGAAGTGATTAGAGCAATATCTTGCCTACAAGTAATGGAGACATAGAAAGAACTATGTGATGGTTACTTGTGACTCTTCCTTTTTATTATTTATAAAAAAATTGATCATACATAAACATCTTACTGCCCTGCAGCTAAATTGTTTTTATTATCTCTTCACTCACTCCTTCCTCGTTCTGATAGGCGGTCTTTATCATCTTTATAATTTTCTATGAGATAAAAAATAGATCTGTTAATCAAACCATGGATCGAGTTCAAACGGCCGAGAAAACATTTGCGCCCATCATGAACTTTCGTAGTCTTTAATTATTTTTTTAATTATTTATTTATATTATGACCCATTCCATTATCCGGAGAGATTTTTTCCATATTTAGATTAATATATTAATTCTTAAATTTCATATAGTTTAAAATTGCTTATCTAATCATTGCCAACTAGAGGTATGTAAAGATTAGAATTTGCTTATTAGTTAGACACATTATGTAGAAGAGAGAGAGGAGAGAGAGAGAGAAGAGAGAAGGGAGAAGAGAGGAGGAGTATCAAAAAATGAGAGGGGATGTATTTAATGGGTAGTATAAGTATGGGCACTGATGAGTCGAGAGATAGACGATAGACATTTCCGAGCATCTTTCTCTATTCGGAGTAGTATAAAAGGAAAGAGGAGCGGGAAGTCGAGGGGAGAAGGTGGCAGACGGAGCAAAGAGACAGAGAGGTCATAAGATGCGCAGGAGAGCTGAGGAAAAACGAGGGTCATTTTGAAATGATGAGGAGAGAGAGAGACTAGAGAGATGATAAATGAACTCAATTTACAATCAGTTTAGTTATCTGTCCCCCTTAATTTGATTTAGCCTAATTCCAGAGACGAAAGTCGTTCCAGAAACGTCACCACAGTTTTAGATGAATAGCGGTCACTTATAGAAAGGAGTTTTGTACAGAATGCCACCTAGTAGTGTGGGGCCTGGGCGTAAGGATCAGAACGCTGTACCTGCGCATAATTCTTTCACGGGTAGTGTGGTCATCTAATGTAAACTTGTACTTCCTTTGCTAATGATGACAACGCATATGAGATTTTTTAAAGTGTGTTTCAAACTTCTTCCATTTCAGAGTTCATTTCTCTACTCTAGGGGTAACTACTTCCTCCCCAGGGTAATTAATGACCTATCGATCCGGTCGAAGGGTTCGATTCACCTTTGTTCCCACTAGCACAGAAATCCAAGATATTTATTAGCTCTCTTAATATTTCTATTTTTCATAAAAGATCTCCCATCACAGGGGTATTAAACCCTGGTACATAAAGTTAGAAGTAATTACTCTATGTACACTGGTTTCCTAGGATCCGGAGGAGAGATCAAACCTAGCCCTTGCCCTTGTGACTCCGTCGCTCTCCGATTGTGCCAAAGGCCAAAACCAGGTCACAAACAAACGAAAACGTTCACTTGTTTTCAAAGTCAACTAAAGGAAATTAGAGTTATAGAGTAATCAATCACTAAAACATATTTTATTTTACGAAACTCCTCCCATTTTGTTGCTAAACCCCTCCCATTTCTTTTATGCAGTTCCTCCCATTTTGTTGTGAAACTTCTCCCATTTTGTTGCGAAAACTTCTACGTTTTGGTTTTCTTTAAATTTGAGGAACAACTGAACATTTTACAGCTTTTATTTTTAATTTTAATTTCAATATATTTTTATTTTTATTTTACTCTGCTTTTTATATATACAAATATTTTATATAAAAACATTTTTTTTTGTTGTTTCTGCAAAAACATTTTTTTTTTGTTGTTTCTGAAACTCCCGATGAGACGAAATTCTGGCAACAAAAGTCGCTATTGTACTGGGAGATTTAACAGTCCACCGAATATTCAAAAGCCTTTTCTATAGGAGAGTTTTAAACGCGTAGCTTCTGACGACACTTTAACTCAAATTCTGTCTATATGAACGTTTGAAACGCACACCAGCACGGCATTAAAAGCATCTAGCTCTAAACGTTGGTACAGAAGAGGCTTTTGAGTAACTGATATAGAGTTTCAGAAACCAGTAGTAAATGCACTTACTCTAGGAGGGTAACTACTCTAGGTAATTGCTACCAAGAATCCGGACGAGGTGTTGAACCCTGACCCCTTGCCTTGCAACTCTGTCGCGGAACCGTTGAGCCACGGTAGACTGAAAGGTTATTTTAAGATGGTTCGAACTTTATCCTGGCACCCAGGATATATATATATACTAATATATAATATTATATATA
>JABUQX010118396.1:20000-22500 GCA_015478945.1 Trachelipus rathkii
ATACGGTATTGTATTTTGAGGATTTTTTGTTCAAAAAGATACCGCCTTACAAAGCAATTTTCTATTAATGAATTTTAATTTTTATATAAAAATGATTATCAAGATTATTATAGTTTATTATTTTACTATAAATAATAAGAAAATGATGGTCAGTGCAATTACGACTCTCTCAACTACAATTTGGGACCAACCACTCGCGAATACATCCATTTGTACCTTTTATAAATACTGGCCACGAAGTGGCAAATGGAGTAAATATAAAAAATTTACGACAGAAGGAGCAGAATTGAAATGAGTTGAAGAATGAAGGGTCGAGTCATCGGCATATGAGTGGATAGAGTTAGATGTGCAGACGAGAAGATCATTAATGAAAAGCAAGAATAAAGTAGGAGATAAGCAGAACCCTGAGGAACACACTATTGACAGAAAGGAAGAAGAAGTCGCCCATCAAACAACAGCCGATATTGAGCGATTTAAGAAAGAAAGCTAACATAAGTAAGCAAAGAGGAAGGAGGGAAACCCAAAGGGGGACTGGAGTGCCAGTGACGCGCCATACCCCGATCAAATGCTTTGGATATGCAAGCGCCACACGCAGCCTCCCCGTAGTTCCTAAGGGTGGAAAACCTTAAATCTGTTAGATAGGAAATAATATATATGGATATTTATTTAATAGGTATATTTTCATATACAAGTATATATATTTATGTAACATATAAATTACATTTATCACTGAGTATAATATATATTATATATGATAAATATATAATATACTATATATATATATATATATATATATATATTCTTTAGATATAGACATAATTTATATATATAATATATATATATATATATATATATATATATATATATTTATATATATTAGTACCAAACGAGTATAAAAAAATTCTTCGATCTTAAATGTATATACAGATTATTTTTGAAGATTTGACAGATAAAAACCCATGCTAACCAGATCTAGTGTTACAAAGGTCTTATCTCGCCGAACATAAAATAAAAATATCTGAATTGTGTCCGTTATTTAACGTCTACCCTGTGGTGAGCCTAATTTTATTATGTCGCACTGAGTCTCTCGTCTATAATAGTACCTCGGAAAACTCCGTTATACACCATGTATTTAATGACTGTAGCACTATCTGACCAAAAATATATCGTGTTTAGAATAAGATTCAGTTCAAGTTTTATTTGGTACAAATATACTTCCAATTTGGTACCATTTGATTCTATTTTTATTACAGTTATCACAGCTTCATACTGTTTAAGATACCAGTCTGAAAATATCAAAAACATTTAATGAATTGTAAAAAAATATTATTCGGCTCCAGCTTCGGCTCCGGCCCCGGCTTCAGCTCCGGCTCCAGCTCCGGCTCCTTCTCCGGGCCTCTTAGTTGGCACTTTCAATTAGAAATATAAAAACAATCTATTATAACTTTTTCCCTCCAGCTCCAGCTTCGACTCCACACATTTTTAACCTCCTCACCGGCTCCGGTTTCTGCTGTGGCTTCACCAGGATATTTTTAGTACTGTTGTACCAAATTTTTTTACAGTCTTTTCCGACTCCTACTCCGACTATGACTCCGACTCCGACTCCGACTCCGACTCCGACTCCGACTCCGACTCCGACTCCGACTCCGACTCCGACTCCGACTCTGACTCCGACTCCGACTCCGACTCCGATTCCGACTCCGACTCCGACTCCGACTCCGACTCCGACTCCGACTCCGACTCCGACTCCGACTCCGACTCCATTTTTTTTGCTCCACCTCTTCTCCGGTTCTGGCTCTGGCTTAATTCAGGATTTTGTCCTCTCCGGCTTCGACTCTGTCATTACAAATTGTTCCGGGTTCTGTTCCGATACAGTCTCAAACCATATTTTTTGCTCTGACACCGGTTCCGGCTCCGGCTCCGACTCCGGCTCCGGCTCCGGCTCCGGCTCCGACTCTGGCTCCGACTCCGGCACCGCAATCCTATAAAGCACTACTCACTACCCAAATCTTTCTGCTCTGACACCGGCTCCGGATCCGACTCCGACTCCAGCACCGCAATCCTAAAACAAACTACTCACTACCCAAATTTTTATTTTGCTACTGGCCCTCTTCAGACACCGTCTCGGCACAAATATTTTTTATTCTGACACCAGCTCTAACATCGGCTCCGGCTCCGGCTCCGGCTCCGGCTCCGGCTCCGGCTCCGGCTCCGGCTCCGACATCGCAGCTCTAAAAATACTATCTTATTGATTCCCCATCCTGTACGAGGTAATATTCGATTCAATTCTTTGATATTTTTAACATTTAAAACTTTTAAATTACTTTTTTCTAATTACAAATCATAAAAACTTTTTCTTTATTTTTTAGTTTATAAATTTTTTATTCTCTCTTGAAATTGTTTTTTTTTATTATTATTTTCCAATTTTTTTTATTTTTTTGTAATTACCTTAAAAAAAATAAATTATGAGAATTTTGATATTTTTGAAGTGTTTTTGGCA
>JABUQX010118397.1:0-18717 GCA_015478945.1 Trachelipus rathkii
AAAGAAGAAAATCAGAGAGCTGAGTCTAATTCTTATCTCTTCTCTACAATCTCTTATTTGTCTCTCTCTCTCTGACTCGATACCTACTCGCTGTATCGGTACTCTCAGTGATCTCCTATCATTCACTTATCTCCCATCCTCTAATGGATCTAAGTTCCGAGAATTATTTAATATATATCTTAATCTTATATATCTACATTCATATAATATATCTACATTCCTATATATATATATTCTCTCGTCTCTTTCTTCATCATACTCGACTCAATGACGTTACTGCATTAAATTTTGAAAGGGCAAATATAAACATGTATTAACATATTATTTTAATTTATAGATTTTCATATAATATAAGTTATTAGCTCGTTTTCTTTAGAAATCCAAGTTTTGCCAGAATGAGGTAAGTATGCATAAATATTTGCAAAATAACTGTAATATATTGTTATGCAAATGTGTAGACAAAATTTTTGCAAATTCATTATCTGGAAAATATATACTTTTATATTAAAATTTATTATAAAAACCAGTTCGTAACCATATAATTTTAAGGTATACAATGTTCTAAACTTTCGAAAGGGAATAGATGTCACCTACATTTTATGATAAAAGCTGCTGGGAAGTTTAACCCTTTTTGCCTTTACCTTAGCTTAAGTTAGTTTATTGGTATTTGAGCTGAAGTTGAGTACATCATTGTGGTTCAGTCCGTAAAATTACTCACTTTATTAGTATATAGACTTTTTAGTTATGGTAGTATAATATATTATATATAGTATATAGGCTCGCTCCTCGCATCCGCCTAGGCGCGCAGAGTCCTAAGACATATAGCTTAGCGTCGTGCTGTAACATACCTTGATGGGCGGCCCTATCGTTGCGGCGAAAGAGAAACGGCGTGCCAAGATCATGAGCGAGCAGGCAGAAAAACGAAAAAAAAAAGCATGTTCTGAATAGAGAAAAATATTGTGAGATATTATGGTAACAGATGAGCTGTAGTATAATATTAAAGGTAGCTAATAGGAAGTATAGGCGTAGGTTTTGAGTTATGACGGAGGACATAGGTTTGGTGCCACCTGAGTCAACAGAGGATAACCTTACATTGAGTAGATTTATTACATGTGTAAGTGAGTCTCGATCGCGGTCATAATATATTAAAGCTTTAGGGTGGATTTCATCTGTTGAAATCGTTCACCTAAAATATGATCCAGAAAGAGTTGTGTGTTGGTTGGCCTAGGGGGAAGTGAATGTTTAAGAGGGCTCACTTGCTCGGTTAGAGGCTCTCGGCCAATACAGCTCTCACTATGCTCGACATTGTCCATACCTCGACGGCTATTTATTAGTGTCGCTGCATATGCTTGGTAGCGTCCTTACTCAACGCACTAAGCATGGAAATAAAGGAACCTGACCGGAAAAGAAATTTAATTATCATAGCTAACCGAAACCATAGCATCCAAGTAGTCTAGTTATCTTTAACCTATTATGAGCATACTACACATTATATATCTACCGCTAATATAACCTCGTCTTCTATTTGCAATGTGCACTCACATGAATATCGCACCAAAAGAGCGAACCATCAAAGCCTACTAACACACCGCATCCTAGATATATATTAATTAATATTATATATTAAATATATATTAATATTATATATATATAATATATATATATTATATAATATATTAACATTAATATAGATAGTGTTTGCTTCTCTTAACTATTTAACTTTTTTATTATTATTTTATATTTTTCTTATTCTAAATTGTGTTAATCCCTAACAGGAGTACGATTTACTTTTCTTTTCAGGAATAACTAAACCAAAACTGGGTGATGGAAACATATATGCATTGAATTTAGTGAGTGTAAGAAGGAGATGTTGAAGTATGTTTGATGTTAAATTCAGGGGGGGGTTAGGGAATGGGATTATCGGATCACTATGTGTGTTACTATCTAAATATAATTAGTGGGCGTGGCTTATGGATTAAGGGTAGATGAAAGCGTGATTGACTTAACATGAACGAGAACCAAAGAAAGTAGGATTAAAAAAACATTTAAATTCCAGGGAAGTCAACATTCTCAAATCCAAAGAATTTAGGGATAAATTATTTTATATTGTTGATCAAGTAAATTCTAAGTGGCTCTCGCTTTTATTATAGTATAAACGGTTTTGAAATATTGAAACAAGATGATAAATAATCCTTAGTAAGATTGATTCCCTAAGGCAGTAACTCAATAATGTAGTAGTGCAAAGGATAGGTCATGTATGTGCATCTATTGTATAATATATAGGTGAAACGGATATAATTAGTATAGACAAGATGCGATTAGTCATTTTAACTGAAGAGCGTCACAACACAAAACTTATTATTTAATATTGCTTATTAAATAGAATCATAAAACCTTTTAAAACCGTGAATTCAATTTAGATTTACAAGAAAATTAATTCTCAATTCTAATACACAAAAATATTGCTTGGATAATTATTAATACATGATAAGGATTAATAAGTAAAATTACCTAAAACGGTTAGTTGAGTATATAACGTAGGAGTAAAACATAAAACGTAAAATGAACAAGTTTAGGTATAGTAGAGTCGATATTATATAAATGAGGAACTAATAAAGGAAAATAGGATAAGCTTCTTCTCTGGAAGGAAGCGCGAGAAGGTTTATAAGAATTGAGATATAAGAGGTGAATTACTGCATTAGAATAATGAATAAGTATGATGCTTTCGTCAAGGGGTAACTGATGATTAATGATAATTAGTGAGTGAGGAGTGTGAGATAGTAAACAATTAACTTCGAAAATCTCTACTAATATACTATACTAGTAATTGATTGGAGGGTTGGATTAGGTGAGATATTCTCGTGGTCGAACGGTGTTTTGGATGGTACTGATCAAAGGTCCATAGGTAATTTGTTGGTGCGAAGAAGCTGAAGGTTAAAAGTGGGTGAGCATCTAGGAGAGCTGTAGGAGTGAATTTAGGGCCCCCTGGTTCACTCGGTGTGATGAAACACTCAGGATATGAGACGAAATGGTAAAGCTGCCCTGCAGCGTTCCACACATGAAATTACTAGTGAGCTTATGACATAGAGCTGCAGGCGAGTGCACTGGTGACTACTCGATTCGAGTGTATATTGGGGAACGTAAGGATGCTATAAATATAAAATGCTGATTATATATAATGTAGAGGGTTAAAGTTCCTCTAGGATATTGGTAAAGGAGAGTCGTGTAAAAAGTACACTTTAGTACTTTAAGTGGATAAGTGTGAGGAAGACAGGGAGATCTTGTAGAAATTATAGTGGAATAAGATTTTATTAACGAGGAGTGGTATTGTAGGGTAATATATAATATATTCTTGAGTATTTTATTGGTTGATAAGATGTGCGATCGAATATGAAGCTGAGAGGGACTTCACTGATTTGGTAGAATGAACGAAGGTCTGTTTAGGATTGGTAAGAGTATGGTAGGATCCAATCTTTTACATTGAAGACAATAATGTTGGAGAAAATTGAGGAGAGAAAGATATAAATAATATTTAGGGTTTAATGGATTTGCAACAGAGAAGTTATACAAGTGAGTTTATAATAGGGAAGCTGTTAAGGCGGTTGTTAGAAGTGATATTATGGTGATGGTTTGGTAGGTACCTTCTGGAAATGGAATCAAGAATATATGTATGACGATAGTTGAAATATTACGTGTGATAAAGAATAAATGGTGTCAATGGGTGATTGGTTTAGGGATTAATATGCGGAGTGAGGCAGGGATGTGGTTATGTCTCCTTGGTTATTATCATTTTGTATATGGATGGGTTTATGAAGAATTTTGAGGTGGCGAGATGGCAGGGAAATGGTGGTCAGATAAATGTAGTGGAGAATTGGAGTTGAGTGGAGGGCCCTATCTATTATAATGACGGATGATTTGGTCGTGTGGCGAATTCTGAAGAGAGTTGAAGAGGATTTGTAGAGAGATTGGCAGGGTGTGTAAAGGAGGGGCTTGAAAGATACTACGTGGATATAGAATATAGAGTATGGGATGATGTAGTGAGTGATAACTATCCTCAGTGTTGAAGTTATGATTAGATGGTTGCAGCAGCTTAGAACAAGTGTCTGTAGTTATATTTTAGAGGTAATATGTTTGGAATGAGAAGTGGAAACCGGACGATTGACAGAGTGTAGTAGAAAGTTGTGAATGGCTAGGAAGGATAGGCTGTGACAAGTTAATTCGGTTGGTAGAATGCTCAAGGATAAAGTCTGTGAGCTGATGGCACTAGGCGGTCTAACACTGAGGGTATAAGTCTGTTACCTGGTGTTATTGTATGCGAAGTGAGCTATTGGTTCTGGTAATCAAGTACTATTAGATTATGAAAAGTTCATGTGTTCAATGGACAAATCTTAGGGGGTGCGGTGTGATGAAGAGATTGGACTATAATCGACGAGGAATGAACGTATTTATCGAGACGTGGTGGTGGTGTCTGATAGAAATGGCGTAACATGAGAGCAACCAAAGTATGAAAGTTAAGTTGAAGATTGTTGGTCAGTGAAGAGATGAAGTGATAGTAGGTTGGTAGGCGGAGTATAGGTGGTTTGAGTGTGTGGGAACCGACCGGCCTGGGAGACACTGAAGAGAGAGTGGATTGAGTCGCGTGAAGCGATTATCTGCCGTCTGAAGGACGAGAAATGTGAGTTTCTGGCAAGGCGAGAATAAAATGGCTTGCATGACTAGGAAAAAAATTGCGGGGTTTTGTAATGGGGAGCTCATTGGTTGTGGCCTACCGAAACCCGTGGCCAGGGGGATGACCCTTACATTGGACGATTTACCATAGAGAAAGGGTACACGCGGAATCGCGGTCGTCCATGATGTCCATAGTGGGTGGATTTTTACTGTCTGTGCGGAACTCTGCACTAATCTTAAAGGTACAGAGGGGGCGTAAGACCGCTGGTGATTCTCTTTCGACGTTTGTCATAGGTTATCTCGCTACTATGCTTTTCTTTCCGATGCTTGTACAGCATCTTACCCCCAATCTTGGGCAAAGAGGAAGTTGAAAAACAGCAAAGAAAGAAAAGGCAAATGAAATTATTATACCTTAGATATATACGTCATAATAATACTATAATATAATATTACTATATATATACTCTTATTTATACTTTTTCCTATTTATATAAGATATATGTAAAAACCAATTATTAATAAGAAACACAATAATAATTAAAGAAACTATTAACTTATTTGATACATCTATTAATTATATTATGATATATATATAGTAGTAGGAAGGGAGTAGCGCTCTCGCGAAGCGAGAGAGTTACGGGGACTCTTTGGGATATATGGGGCTCATAGAGTAACATCCTCAATACACTTCCAGTGCTAAATCTCCTGTTTTCGCGCACCGCATATCCACTTTATTCTTACATTGAGTAAGCTCGCCCTTATCAGAGGCAATAAAAATTTCCACGTACAAAATACAATAATCGAGTTCCTTACCTTTCTACAAAAGAAAATAAAAATATGCCTAAGAAATATGGCAGGACCATCGGCGATTTAGTCCATCGGAGAAACCTTATAGGTGTCTTCAAAAATAACACCTCATCACTCCTTCCTGACCCGGCTCATCGCTTTAAAGGCCATTTGACAGCCCATCCGTGGATGAAGGCTGGTTGCCGTCACGGAATTTTCCGCTGTTTTGACTGTACGGTCCTCCTTTCTTCATAAGTCTTCTAGCACCCTCCTTCGTTTTAATTATTTTCATTTTGTTGAACTATCCGCCTCTCCTACTCTAAAACCTCCTCTTCATTTTTTAACCGAAAACCTTAGCCTTTTTTGGAACCGGTGATTTGACTTTAAAGGCTCTATGTCTCTGGTTGCCCGCTGTTACAGAATTCTCTTCATCATATTTCAGATACAAAGGATTGAGTCGTATGTTTAGCAATGATGCTGTTTTTCCTCGGGTCTTTCCGAAATTAGAGTCGATATAAGGTTCACATAATTTCCATTGTTATTATATTCCGCTCCTTCAACTCATACTGATCTCTCTCCTAAATTCTTCGACTACTTCGGGCTCAATATTCGACATGAGGAATTCTCCATCAGCTTCATCACATTTTTCTGAATCATTTCAATTCCGCTCGGCTGATTTACCAACTACATCAACCACAGCTCTCCTCTCACTAAATCTCTCCAGTCGGTTGATGAACTGGCTACTACTTTTCTATCCAGAATATACCTCGAGCAGTTAGTGCAGTCTTCTACCGTATCTCTGACCATCTTTAGATGACAAACCATAACATATCTAAAGATCCTTTCTTCTAATCTCTAATAACTTCGCCTTCTTATTCTGTTAAATTTCTTTCCTGCCTCCTGTGGTTCCCTTCGATCACCTTACCATCCCATATCTGTTTTTCTGCTTCTCATCTCTTCAAGTCTTCTGCCAGAAAGACCCTCGACATCCACGTGTGCTAATTGGTCGCGACTTGCGGTAGTTGCATTACTTTGATTTCCCCATGGAATGACCTACAGCTCCATGGCAAAGGGTTCACTCGGATGGGTCATAGCTCTGCTAGCAAGGATTAATTCTTCATCTTTGGCATGGAGGTAGGTGCATTCACCCATTGTATACTTTACTTTCTAATCAGAAAACTGGAGTATAAGTCTTGTTCCTTCGTACTGTTAGCTACAAAGGGACGGACTTGGCTGTCCTTAGAAGTACTGAGTTAATCTTCAAATTCCAGAAAGCCCTTGCAACTTAAAAACAATTTCATACACAACAATCGCTGGCAACAAATTAATTAATCCAACTGCACCACTCAAAAAACTCCGCTATATTCCTAGCTACTTTAACTTCTTAAGCCAATTTTTAGCTACCTTAACTTCTTTATCCACTATCTTAAATAAATTAGCTCTTCTCGTAAAATTCTTAATCTTTTTTTATTCATTCCCTATCCATTTGTAATTTTACCAGTAGCCAGCACATATATATATATAGTAGTACATGCCATTCTTCATTTACCCATCTAAATGCATGATACTCTCGTTTCCTCAATACATTTTGCTATTTCATACCTAGAAATGTACAGAAAAAATACCGCTAACTATTATTGACCTTATTCAATTTTTGACATCCTCCTCTATCTCACGTCTGACAATTACTTATAATCAAAGACTAAAAATTTTGAACCCGCTCGTTAGTTATATTTTTCATTGCTAAATTACATAAAAATGATGTTTTCCCGTCTATTCTCGTAATTTTTTACTTGTTGCCGTTGAGAAGTCATGAAAGCAAAATAGATAAATGAGTTAACAAATTATACCTATATATTAATTACATTTATATATATTCGTATACTATACATATTATATAGTGTTCAAAATCATATAAGACATGTTTACCGCATTGATACTGCCTCGAATACTTAAGATAGGTAAAAGAAAGTACATTTTAAAATTATAGTCAACAGCTTAACTTATGAAATTATCGGTAATTGAAGAACAGTGCCCAAAAAGAACTTTACTCTTTATTTTATTTTTATTTGTCATTTTATCAGATATTTTTCAAATTCCATTCAAAAGTTACAGTAATAAAAACACAATATAAATCCGACGTGTATAAATAATGTATTAAAAAAGATTTATTTTTTATTCTTAACTAAAAGTGATTTGAAACTATAGAAAATCCCCGGGAAGCCGCAAAGAGTCGGGGTCTCTCGGTCCTCCTGGGGGACGACGGGGTACGGCTATTTCCCCCCCCCTCCGGGGAGGGTCTCGGAACCCCCGCTCTTTGGGATTTATGCGGTGTCGCGGGGGTTCCTATCAGCCCCTCCCCTACGCGGGTATTGGGCAACACGGTTGCCTCGCCCCTCTGCTCCCACCGTCGCTCGAGCCCTCCGTAAAAGAATTTTAAACGCTGATTTCAATATGTTATTTGTTTTTCTTCTACCTATCGTAATGTTTTGGAGATCGAAATAAAAATAGAGAAAATTGAACTCAAAATTTTTTTTTTGGCATTTTCTCCGGCCATAACAATTTCATAGCGGCTGATCCTCATATGTCATCAGTTTTCTTGTAGCTATCTTAGTTTTTCGAGATTTCATGCGGTAACTTCCTTTGTTGGCCTAATATTATTATTTATTATATATATAATTATTATTATATTATATGAGTATTACTATTATTATATATCATTCGTGGACCGTGGTGGGTTCTGAGTACATATTTAGACCCCCTACATATACCCAAGTATATATTATATATTATATTAATAACGTATATAATTACATCATTATATATATATATATAATAATAATAATATTACATAATATTATATTATATATAATAATAATTATATATATTATATATATATCTAGATTATATATATTATATATTCATTAATTTATATATATAATTATATATATATATTTATCTCGTTACAATGAGCCATTCTTAAATATACTACTGTCGATCAAGTGAGATCCGTGATTTGCTTCACCCCTTAGAGTTTTGCTTAGTAAAATAGTACGTTTATCACTTATATATATATATTTATACTCTTACTGATATTACGGTGAAATATTCCATTGAGATGTATCCAGCAACCTCAAATCCTTACTAGTATTTAGTTTTTTTAATATACTTTACATATATTATAATTAGTTTATTAAACCTTTTTTGTATTGTTATCTAAAATACTTTATTTTAAAAGACAATGTCTGATTTTTAAGGGAGAGCAATTAATTCGAGTTCTAACACGTGAACGAACTTCAGGTATCATAGTTATTTACCAAGTCTTAATACATACTATTCTATGAAATGACAACATAACTTATTGACTAACGTAAGAGAAAGCTTTATACGTGTAAATTATACCGAAAAGTTTGGGAAGTATATGTATCTGCTGTTATCGCGATGGGATGAAAGTTAGAGATGATTTATATATCCTAGTCATTAAAATGGATTTTTTTTCTACCCCTTCTAAAATTTAAATGGTATTACGGCTATATATATTAATATTTAGATCTTATAATATCAATTAAATGCCATATGATTGTAACATACTCATTATGCAGTCTATATATATAGCCAGTTTTGACTTTATATGGTTCTCTTCTAAACAATTGTTATCAATCTAATGTTTAAATAAGATTTGTCTGTGATTATGAAGGGTTTTGATAATTGGACTAAAACAAAATAGTGAATAAATCATAATGGAAACCGTGTCATAACATAGCAGCCTTTTGACTGGTCACCAGAATATTATTTAATAAGCATTGTTCTGAGCTTTCTATGGCAGCAAATAACAGCTGGTACGATAACTTTAATTTTATAAATCATGATCAAAGAGATGGAAGCTTAAAAGTTAATTGTAACCGTACCGACTTTTTCCATAATAAGAAAGAAGCAAGGAGTCTTTCTTCTTAGAAAAAAGTTAATTAAAGGAATAAAGATTATATAATATAATCTCATATAGAACTTATATATAGAAAAAGATATTAACTAATATGCGCATCAGAGTGATATACTTGAGTGAAATATTAAAGAATCATCCTTATTAAACCGGAATATATTTACTTATAGAGGAATGACAAGTTAAATGATAATTTAAAACAAAAAAAAACGTAGTATTGGATTCATATACTCCTTATTTAGTCGAGAAATACCATATAACATCTACTGCCTTAATAATTTAAATCGAATAGATAGCGCTTTCACAACTCATAGAGAAATAAAAATCATTATTTTCAAATAGGGTACATATAACTAAAATATAGCAAAACTATCATATAGTTTAAATTAAATATATGAATTTATATAATCAATATTATAATAATTAATATAATAGATAATAAATAATAGTATATATTATAGATAAAAGAGATAATAATTATGGAAAGTAATATATATAGATTATTATTTATATAACCGACATTTAAGCAAAGTATTAATCGTTATGATGATATAATCGTAATGATAATATAATGGTAATTAAATTTTTTTTTTATGTATTAGATATAAGTATTAGATTATATATATATATTATAGTTATCACCACCACTCACGTTACAGGTAAATAGTTATATTATATAAAAAATGTACTAAATAATAAAATATAATTATGTATTATTAGGTAAAATAATAAAGTATCGTATATATAAGTATGTAGTACTAGTACTGTAGGGAGAGTATTATAGTTAACATGATGATATATCACTATCTTCTTAGGTGTCTTAAATATTGCAATATGCCATTGAAGACAGTAATAGATCAGCATTTCGACAAATATTAATTGTGTAAGCACATCACTCACACTTAGTTATTCATGCTTTCCCTTGTCTTATACGCTGCAATGTTTTGGTACATCCGTAACATCGCAGAGGAGTAAGGTTCAGATTTAGGTTGACTAAATACGTTGAATTTTACATTAGCATATAAAGGATTCTTTTAAGTCTGGTATCATTCGCCCTTCTGATAATGTAAAAAATATTGCTTGATCTTAGCAACTCATCTTTCTTATCGTGACCGAATACCTTGAATTAGTAAGTAACATTAAGGTTGTGAAAGGGCTCTACATGCCATTATCTGAGAAAAATATGTATAAAGTCACTTGACAGAATATACATTTTTTAACTATGAAGGTCCACATCGTTATTATTCTTCAGTGTTCCTCACGTATCCATTAGTTTGTCAATAAGCTTCATGGGTGCCACAGTTTTTCACGTATAAATTGATTATACATATCTTGTAGGTATAGGTTAGTGACTTCAACCGAATTCCATTCATCCGAGAATGTGGTTAATACATTCGCATAGAATTAAAAAAAACGTGAGTTTAACTGAGCACAGTAGTTTTAGCATTGATTTGAGTTGTTATCCTATATGCCTTCTAATCTTCCGTAGACTCTGCCCTACTTTTCAACGTTTCATGAACTCTATTTCGAAATATCCCTTTTGTTTTCATTTATTTAGTTTCCTTTCGCACCAGCTGTAGGTTTTTGGGGTATCTTTTCAGAAAAATCTAAAATGTTTTATTAATCAGAGCGAGCCTATCAATCTGTCTTAATCTTTTAAACTCTTTTTGTTAAAACTAATTGTCACGTTTACATACTTTCATGCTGCGTCTCCAAGACTAAATCTACTTTTTGTATTTATCTATAAGATCATAAGATAATAGTATTCCATGTACATACTTGCTCACGATTCTGCTAATAAACGAATTATTTCGTCTGGCCATATAGGAAGTACCTGACACATGATTCTGGTTAGAGACTATTAAGCAGGGAAACATCAAGAAATGCTAAAAAGGAAATGAGTAAAAGAGAAAGGAATCTCCAATTCCATGAGCGTTTGAAGAACCTGATAATTTAAACTAAGATCAGTCGCGTTCATCTTGAACTGTAACTATATGAACACTTACATGAGATATTCTGGGTGACGTTCTAAATCTAAAGATACCGCATATAAAATGCATAACAATAACAGTGATGGAGATTGTAAATTTACATGAAAATATAGTAATTGGTATCTACCTACATTCCTTGTATTTCTCATCAAATGTCTTAGGCTTTGTACAGAGTCGGCTAAACGAATAGTATCGGTCTCTTCAACACACTACTCAAAACCAAATACTAAGAATATTATTTCTGAAAGAAAATGTAGGATCCAGCGTTTTAAATAATGTAGCTCAAGAAATACTAGATATATTCCTTCTGTATAAATATGAATCATTCTGGTGTTCGCGAAGATGTCCTTACATCTATGAATAATTTAGTCCTGCAACAACAGATTGTCGTTCTGCGATTCGTTAGTCTGTTTCTTTGTTATCTTCTCAAATGATTGAATCATGCGCTCGACCTATTATCTTCTCAAAAGCTGCTAAACATATATCTTTAGTTGCAGTGTTGCTAGTAAGGTTCTGAAGGTTCCCTGCTCACTTGAACTCATCAGCAAGGTCCAGATGACGTCCTGAGTGCTGTCATTTAAATGGAATATTGACGATGTAATCTATGTGCACTTGTACTATAAAAGTGTGATACCTATCACTTCTCTAGAGCATCGCACTTTAGTGTTAGCTTCCTGCTTCGATCAGTGTATGAGGGAGGCTAGGCCGAGTAGCAATAACTAGATGAATATTATTTTTGTATTATTTTGTACTCAAGTATTCCATATAGGAGAGTAGTGTCAAGAACATATGCACATAAAATACTTCCTGAGTTCAGATGGTGTCACGCATTAAGGATTTCTGGATACAATAGAAATGTTGACCAGGTCTCAAACTATACAGTCAGCGAAGTTTCCTCAAGACCATATTAGTCAGAGGACACCACTTAATCATTCGACTATGGCTCAATAAGAACAAATAAAATACAGGCGAGAATTAAAGTTCGCTAACTTTCAGTTTAATACATGACGTTCCTCTGCAAATTATGTTAAGGTTGCAATAGAATTAACTGTAATCTCCTCTGCCAGTACGGCCGTCTTTGATGATAAGAATATAATGTTTTCAAATCACATGACAATTCTATTCTAACCAATTTGTTATCATCTGTGCTCAATCATTGAAGATATCATGATGAATAATCAGCAACCTTGTTTGTCATCTCTCTCGAATAATCCTGAAGAGAGTTTAATACTTCTCAGACAATGACAGGTCCAAGGAATAAATGATGGGACGAGACGGTTATTGAGTATCTTTTCCTATCTAAATTTATTTGGTTCGGTTAACCATTGTTATTGTCTATTAATGATGGAAAGAAATTGAAATCCTAAATGTAAAACTATTTGTTTACCTATCACTTGTTAATTCTGGTAAACCTCGGAACATGTATATCAGACGTGCTAAGCGTGTTTGCACAAAACATAAGTGATCCTACAAACTTTTGTAAACCTGTCCTTTCCTTCACTTTTAAGCTATGAAATTTTATAGGCAATACAGCCTACTGAAGGGCATATAATATATATATAATTTATTATATATATATATACTAAGTATAGTATTTATATTATTCTATATAATATATATATATATAGATATTATATATATTATATATATATATATATATATATCATATCCAACTCATTTTCTTTTTCGAAATTTGTCGGGAAAACTGGTGCGGTGCGTGTGCTGGTGCGCACCAGGCAACCACCAGTAACTGTACCTGTTACATTTTTCTCGTGTCTCCACAAAGCACCGCATACTTTTATTTTTCTCTTTCACATCTGCCGCAACCGCATCCGCATCGCACCTGCATCCGCACCTGCACCGCAACCGGCACCAGGTCGCTGGAATTTTGATGCGGCACCGCGCACGCCTAAAGAGCGCACCACGCTACCACGCACCTCACTGCACCCGGTGCGCGGTTGCCCTAACCTAACTATTGTTTTGGAGATAAATATCAAGGTTGCTAGTGATACTATTTATGGTTATGCACTTTCGTTGTTTTTATTGCCTCTGGCTACATTTTGTTTCAAATTAAAAATAAACGTTCACAGCACCAAGCCAGATCTCGAAGCCTTTCCCACAAAAGTACACATGGATTAAAGGATTCGTGTTTTCAAGGAGTGTAGTTTTCTCGCGACCGAAGAATCTAGTTTCCCCCCGGAATGCTTCTGGTAGACTACGATACGCAGCTTGAAAAATTCTGAGTAGACCGTGATGGTTTTTTCCTTCAGCGTTCTATAAGTCAGGGTCCTCAATCAAGGTAATCACACGAAAGGATTGTTACCTTGAATCGATATTAGCAATTTTTTATGTACAATTCGAGCAATAGGAAAAAGGTGGAAATATTAAATCATCTCTGAAACCGATTCCAAAATATTAGTTTCTGCTGCAGCGAAGGCAAAGCGTGCAGAGAATAGAGATATTTTTCAAATGAAAAGTGGCCTTGATGATTTTCAGTGGTTAGCTCACTCTAACAAAAAAAGTTGGGATTTATTGCTCAAATTGTGTATTGTTGTTGGAAACAAAAGAAAAAGGGTAAAGGAATGAGAATCTGAAAGAGAAATTGCATTTAAATCTCAACACTTAAGAAGCCAATGAGTCCCTTTCAAAAAAACGAGGCAACTAAGATAATCACAAAGAATCGTAGAAAGGACGATTTGCGTAGAAAAGCAGGTTCAAAGAAAAATCGACAGCATCGACAAACAAATTGACAGTCAGAAGAAAAAGGAGGCGAGACGTAGAAGGGCTAATTCCAATTTGTTGAATCGACAATTCGATTCTGTGGTAGACAAAATCAATCGTACGTGGCACACGATGACTAAAGTGTCGATTCAACTCTTTAGCCTGTTGGGAAACTGATTGGGCAGAATTTCGAAGTTCTTTTAAGATTCGGCTATGGTATAGATATATATATTTTTTATATATACCTTCTAATATCATATATATATATATATATATATATATATATATATATATATATATCTTATGTAGCCTTAATATAGTATAATATTAATAAATTTGATTTGTATACTTATTGAAAATTTCCTTCATATTTTTTTTGGGTGTGTTGAAAGAGTCATCGAAAAGATATTTTTTTTTTCAAGTTTCAACCGCGGACTCACGGGCTGAGCCCATTCAATGAGGAGGGTGTAAAATTATAATGATTAAAAAAAGAAATTATCAATCCCCACCTAATGCAAATTTCATATATGATAACCTACCACGTATTATAACAGACGCAAGCTTTGAAGTGAGGTAGATTAAATTCAGCAGGAAATGCAGAAGATGGAAGATAATTCCATAGAACAGAGGTGGCTGGTAAGTAGGATGCACCAAAACGAACAAGACTAAAGTTACTAATGTCCACACAAAATTCGTATGAAGACACTGCACTCTTTGTGTAGCGAGGGTGTCGTAAAGGTGGTACGGACTTATACCCAAATAAATGGTCGACAAAATAATGGGTCTAAATTTGTACAAAAAAAATTGGTTATTTAGAGTTTCTCTAACGAATCCAACAAAACGTAACCTAACCTAACCTAACAACCTAACCTGACCTAACTTTAACTTTTAACTTTTAACTTTAACTAACTTTAACTTTTAACTAACTTTTAACTTTAAACTTTTAACTTTAACTTTAAACTTAACTTTAAACTTAACTTTAAACTTAACTTAACTTAACTTTAAACTTAACTTTAAATTTAACTTAACTTAACTTTTCTTTTCTTAACTTATCCTGACCTATCTTGACGCCTGCTGCGGGCTGTACAGGAAATTTTTTTGATGTATTAACCCCTTTTTGCTGTTGACCATTTGGACTAGTCCCCGGTGGTACTATACTAATGGTCAGATACCTCGACTACTCGGTATACTAACCCCGGTGGTACTATACTAATGGTCAGATACCTCGACCACTTGCCGCGGTGGTATACTAATTGAAAAGAGATAATGATCGTTGTTTTATTGTATTGAAAGAAACAATTTCTCAAGATGTATTTGATGAATGTCCGTAGGTTCATTTATTTTATGTAAGTTTTCTGAATTTATAAACGTTTAAAACTTTACATAGCTATAGAAGAGGTAGTTTAATTTAATTTACGATATAGATTACCATAAGTGTCACTTATGAGAGCAGCGAATTTCCACTTGAAAATATTGTTGCGAGTTCTCCCAAAAATTATTACTTTACTTGACGAATAAGGAAACCCATTTTATACATTTTTTTTTTAAATAGAGAAATAAGGTTGCGATAATTTAAATTTTGTTTAGAGTATTTCCTACAATTTGGTCATTGAAAATGATATTAAAGAAATTTTATTCGGAGAGAGTAGTTATGATTTTAAAATCGTAAGAACTGCCGTATACAATAGAGGTAGTTAGAACTGCCGTAAAATAGAGGTAGTTATGTATGAAATTCCTCTCACATTTGTTAGGATTATCAGAAATTACAAAAAAAAAATATATATTTTCTTTTATATATGCACAAATATATTTTTTTAAAAATCCATTCTTTTACGATCTCTGAAATTCTGGACGAATCTCATACACCAGAGACGCTTCTTGAAATGTTAAGGTCCAAAAGAATTAATTTGTATTCCATTTTGTATTCAGATATTTGAGTTCTTTTATGACGTTTTGCACATTAGGGACCTTTGTTTTTAAATATTATATTTATATATAAACTATAATAGAAAAAAAATAATATAAATTGAAATTAAAATTAAAATAAAAGAACATATTTTTTTGTTGTTTTGTGGCTCAAACAGTAGAGCTATCGATCAAGTTCGTTTGGTGAGTTACAAAATTGATTCCCCACACTGATACTAGATAGCAACTTCATAGTGACCTTTCCTTTTTAAATAAGGCAATGTCATAGGAAATGCCCTTGAGGTGGAAACATAAAAAGAAAGTGACATGAAAACCATGTTTAAAATTGGTGACCCCAAATTGAAAAAGTTTTGCAAATGTGCAAAAGTTTGCAAAATTCGATTAAAGATTTACTTTCTTATCTAATCTCAATTCTTATGACCAGATATTTGGATTTCATATCAAAGCTAACTTTGTTTGTAGAGAAGTTTTTTTTTTATGACTTGTACATGGGGTAATAAAGATGTTTCGTTTGATGATTAAAGTCAAAGCTATTCGAATGCGCATTATTTGTAAGTAAGTATTTATTATTTTTTTTATCTGAATCTACCTTTTCACAGAGAGAGAGAGAGAGAGAGAGAGAGAGAGAGAGAGAGAGAGAGAGAGAGAGAGAGAGAGAGAGAGAGAGAGAGAGAGAGAGAGAGAGAGAGAGAGAGAGAGAGAGAGAGAGAGAGAGAGAGAGAGAGAAAGAGAAAGAGAAAGAGAAAGAGAGAGAGAGAGAGAGAGAGAGAGAGAGAGAGAGAGAGAGAGAGAGAGAGAGAGAGAGATTCCGTTTCAAAGAGTAAACGCTTAAGCCGCTTTTAAGAACATCGAAAACTACGAAGTGACTTTCATGTTTAAATGCAACTTCTCTTAACTACGAGTGTTTAATCTTTGAGAGAAAATCCTCTTGTAAATCCATTAAGATTTGGAGCTGTGAAAGCGAGGATACGCACTCTTGACACTCTTCCCTCCTCCGCACTCTCGCACGCCGAAGGAAATGAAGAATTTAAAACACGATAACACTTACTTCGCACTCTCTTCTTTCTTCACACACCGTTTGACACTCTTCACACATCACTCGAGTTCACTCTTGTAAACATTTTAACGGTGTATAGCGATTAATTTGTGTGGGAGATTTTAAGGTATTAAAATAGTGGCGTACTTAGATTCACACACACACACACACACACACACACACACACACACACACACACACACACACACACACACACACACACACACACACCTAAGATTGTTATGTACGCTTATGAACAAGTGCGATGACATTCACGCTCATATAAAGCTCCATAATATGAGTTTACGCTCGCGCTATCGTATAGGATTACACACAGGGAGCCGGATGCCTAGCCAACTAATATCTGAACTGACTCCACTTCCATCCTCCAATATAAATTGGGTCCCGGATCCGAACCCCCTTATTTTATAGTAAACCTGGGCTCCGACTTATAGCTCCGCAACCCTGATTACGCATACTTGTTTTCATACATGATAGCGTAGTAGAATCATACATAACATACATAGCTTACATATGGTACGATGCGTTTACTTATAACCATAAATATATATATATATATATATATATATATATATATATATATATATATATATATATATATATATATATATATATATATATATATATATATATATTGTCACACATTACTTTGTATACTCTCATATTGACCAGGTGCACATACCTTCTTGCTCACATACTTGCATAAGTACAGTGACCACACATGACCACATACATGAACTAATATACAGTACACAACTGCCATGAATAAATACGTACACTTACATGCATACATATTTACAAATACTTGCATACATTCTTGCATTTAAACAGTGATGTACATATGATCACATACAGATACTCAAATACACAGCACCCATAGATATTAGATACACATTACACTTACATATGTACATTTGTTCATTATGTACAGTACATGATCACACGCGTTCAAAATACACATAGATACATACTACACATACATAAATGCTTTTATTTTTACACAGTGATGTTTATGATTTCATACAAATTCTTGCGTACACAACACTTACAGATATATACATTTGTACAGTATTGCGCACAGTAATCACAAACATACATACACTCACGTACACAAGACCCACTTTTCTAAAATAAAAAGTGTGGAATTCGTGACAAATTGAAGACATTATTATATGAAAGCCGTAAAGACAAGTCTTATATACTTTGTCAAATGACAACTCCCATTATTTGTATAGTAAATTTACTATATATATATATATACATATATATATATATATATATATATATATATATATATATATATATATATATATATATATATATATATATATATATATAGTATATATATATGTTACTACTCTGGTAGTGGACCCAATTCCTATTGTTATTTTATAAATTTAACGAGAGGATATAAATATCAAGTTTTTATTTTAAAAATAAACTGTATCTTAGCAAAAAAATATTTAAAAGAAGAAGTATTGCAGCGAGTTTGATTGGCCGTGTCTACTGAACCACAACACAAGAATCGAACGCAAAAAAATATATATATATTGAAGCGGTGACGAATAGATAGTCTGTTTGTCTGTGAGTGTAGGAGTAAGTTTGTTTGTGTGTTCGTTGTCTGCGTG
>JABUQX010118398.1:0-5000 GCA_015478945.1 Trachelipus rathkii
AGAGAGAGATTATTATTATTATTATTATTTTATTATTTATTATTATTTATTATCATTATTATTATTATTATTATTATTATTATTATTATTATTATTATTATTATTAATATGAAATAATTTTTAGGCTCCGGCTCCGGCTCCGGCTCAGCCTATGGCTCCGATATATATTTACATGGGTTAGAGTTATCGTATCTGGTTAAAATTTGGAGGGGGGTTAGATGGTGTGAGGTAACCTTGTTGTAATACGAAGGTTACGACCCCTGGGTTCCCCCGAAGAGGGACCCCCCCCCATTAAAAATCGAAATGTTCGTAATAGGCTGAAATTTGGTGAGAGGATTCAGAGTGTAATGTCTAGAAAGAATTGGTATCGGATTCGGAGGAGTTGGCTCCGGCACCGGTGCTGGAGCCACTCGTGCCGAATTAATAAACAGTCGTATAACAACAATGTGGTGTGTTTATATAGGTTCATCGAGCCTGTAGATCTCGAATATGAGGGTTATAAGTCCGTATAGGGTGTCTAGGACCCCCATTATGGGGGTCCCGACTGAAAAAAAGAGAACAGAGTGCAAAACAGAGGTCGAAGGAGGAAGGAAGAAGATGAAGGAGAGAAAAAGAAGGAAAGAAGAAGAAGGAGTCCTGACTCCGAGGAAGTAGGCGTTGAACAGCTGCACGCGTGCTGGCTCCGGTGCGTGAACGAGTTATTCAATATTTGTGTAATGATACATATTTGGTGTCTTTTATATAGTTATTAGATCTGTAGAATTTCGAAAATAATGGTTTCAGAACCAATCAAGAAAAAAAATTTTAAAATTTAAAAAAAAAATTTAAAAAAAAAAAAAAAAAAAAAAAAAAAAAAAAAAAAAAAAAAATAAAAAAAAATAAAAAAAAATAAAAAATAAAAAAAAAAATTTAAAAAAAATTAAAAATAAAAAAAAAAAAAAAAAAAAAAAAAAAAAAAAAATTAAAAATTTTTTATCTTTTCATGTTTATAACTTACAAATTGAACTTTTTTACATACCCTAAGCAGTAAATACAAGTAAATCAGTAAATCAAAATACTTTCCAGCCACCCTCCTCCTACCATTCCATGACTATTGATCTATTATTTTATTAAGTGAGGAAATAAGTTTAAGAAAAGTTGAAACGTTTTTTAACATACCCTAAAGCAGTAAATCAGTTAAACAAACCACCCCACCACCCACCTTACCATGATCTATTGATCTATTGATCTATTGATTAATGCCATATTTTTACTAAAATTGTCATGTATTACAGTACCTAAATCAGTAATCAGTATACAAACCGGCACCCAACCTACCCTCAATGCTTCAACCATGATCTATTGATCTTATTGATCTATTGAATCTATTGAATCTATTGATCTATTGATCTATTGATCTATTGATTTAAGTTTCTTTAAATTTTTACTAAAATTGTTAACTTTTAAAACCCCAACCCGGCACGCCCACACCCAACACACACGAAATTTGTATAAAATCGCCTTCAGTAAAAAAAAAAATATCCTTTACCCCTTAAATCAGTAAATCAGTAAATCAAACACCCAACCTACCCTCCTGTCAGTCGTGATCTATTGATCTATTGATCTTATTGATCTATTGATTATTGATCTATTTGATTTAAGTCAAATTTACTAAATATTGTAACGTTTTTTACATGACACTAAATCAGTAACTCAGTAAATCAAACCAACAATCCAAACACCCTCCTGTCCAGTCTGTGATCTAATTGATCTATTGATCTATGATCTATTGATTTAGAGTCACAATTTTTTACTAAAATTGTATCGTTTTACATACCCTAAATCAGTAAGTCGATAAATTCAAACCACAATCAAACCCCTCCTGTCCAGTTCGTCGATCTATTGGATTAAATTGATCTATTGATCTACTATTTGATCCTATTGATTTTAAAGTCTAAATTACGTTACAAATTTACTTTTTTTACATACCCTAAATCAGTAAATCAGTAAAATCAAAAACCACAATCCAAGCACCCCCCTGTCCAGTCGTGATCTATTGATCTATTGATCTGATTCATTTATTGATTTAAGTCAAATTTTTACTAGAAATTGTAACGTTTTACATATTCTAAATCAGTAAATCAGAAAAATCAAACCCCAATCCCGCCACCCTCCTGTTCATCCTTGATCTATTGATCTATTGAATCTATTGATTCAAGTCACAATCTTTTCGAGTATCACTATGGATAAACATAACCTAAAACAAATTCTTTATACACAAATTCAGCGAAATATATGCTAACGTAAACAAAGTTTTCACATAATAAAGCTAACATAGCATTACCTGAACTAAAAAAATAATGTACAACAACTGACAAACCTATCACACCTTAAACAAGAATAAGACGGTTTAACGTTAACAAGTTCACACTTAACGAACAGTTAAAGTAACTACACAACACGCAAAAACGTAACTTATTCAACACTATGGCAACATGTCTCAACATATGCAAATTTAATTTTTCATTAACATGGTAATATTTAACAAAAATTACCCATAACCTGTGTTAATTATCATATCAAGACCAGCGTAAAGTATGCTAACCTGTAACAAAGTTTTCAACATTATCATAGCCAAAATAACATTGCTAGAACTAAGAATATAATATACATACGACAAACCTGACACATCTTAACCAAGAATAAACTGCTAACTAACAAAGTTCCATACTTAATCACAGTAAAGTAACTAACAAGCTCACAAAACATAATCCATTCGTACTTTATCAAACAATCCTCCAACATGACAATGCTTATTTTACATTAACATAGTAATATTTAACAAAAAAATTAGCATAACCTTATCCTAACCTGCATAATACCTAACCCACCATAATACCTAATGGGTAAAGACCAACAAAGAAAAGTTTTTACTCTCTGTAAAGCTAAACTATGAACATAACGTACTTAACACACAACAACCAGCCGAATAAACAGCTATCATTAACAACTTAGTCAATAAAGCGAACATACGCGGGATTTTACATTAATTTTTTAAAATATTTACCAAAAATTTATCATAACCTTACTAACTATCATAATTCCCAAAGAGTAAAGACGAACAAAGTACAGTTTTTAGGCTTATCTATTTTTAGATAGGCTCCGCACCCTTTCAGAAAATACCAGCTCTAACAATGAAATATGATTTAATGCTTAACCATTTGCATAAAAGTGATGCAAATACTTATTATATTAGACCGCTGACAGGAATACAAGAATGAGCAGTCGCATTCGGTTTAACGATTAAATATAAATGCACATCGTTTGGAATATACGAAACTCCTCGTGAAGATATCAAACACAGGCATAGAGATGCTGGGAGAGATGTCATCGTATCAGCACTGCGAAAACTATCATACTGAAGAAAATAGTGTATAAACAACCCTTAAATGTAATGAGATTCTTTCTTTCAACCAATCAGAAGAAAGTAAACAAGAATACGACGTACGAATGAACATAATCAAGTTTCAAGAAGGGTATATATTCTCGTAGACATCACAACAACAACAATGAGCATATTACAAAAATATAGTTCTTTAATATCTACCAACGAAATATATGCTAACGTCAACATTGGTTTTCGCATTAATTAAAGCTAACATAGCATACCAGAACTAAGAATATAATCGTACAATGACAAAACCTAACAACACCTTACGTACGAATAAACTACTAACATTAACAAAGTTCCATACTTAACAACAGTAAAGTACCTAGCACAGCGTACAAAACGTAACCTATTCACACTTTTTTCCAGCATATCTCTAACATATCAATGTTAATTTTACATTAACACTATTGATTTACGTCGCATTTCGAGTATCATTTCGATAAACTATAGCACAAAATGAGTTCTTTATACACAAACCATCGAATATATGCTAACATAACAAGGTTTCATATTAATATAGCTAACAATAACCATACAATTAACTAAGAAAATAAATGTACAAACGACGAATCTAACACAACTTTAGCACAGAATAAACTGTTAACATTAACAATAAACTGTTAACATTAACCCTGTAAAGGTAACTACAAATTTGGCATACAAACGTAACCTATTCATACTTTTCCAAGCATATTTCTAACATATTAACGTTAATTTTTACATTGACACACTAATATTTAACAAGAATTTATCAACCTTGTTTAATTCAATACATGACCAACGAATAAATTAAACCTAAAAAGTTTAATCGCAAATCATAACACAAAAACTAAGTTCTTTATAATATCTAACCTTCGAATATATGCTAACGTAACAATCTTTTCCTGTTAATAAAGCTAACATATCATAACCTGAACATAGAATATAATGTACAACGACAAGCTAACACACCATACGTACGAAATAAACTACTAACATTAACAAACTCCGCACTTAACCAGCAGTAAAGTACTAACACTTCGTAGAAAACGTCAACCTATTCACACATTTTCAAACATATCATCTAACCATAATCAATGTTAATTTTACATTTAACATCGTAATATTAACAAAAGTTTAAGCAATAAGACCTGTCTAATCATCAATCTTGACACAAGAATATAATGCTAACGTAACAAATGTTTACATCAACCTCGTAATATTTTAACAAAAAAAAATTCATCATAAACCTCGTCTAAATATCATAATCCCCGCGAATAATTGCAAACATAACAAAGTTTTAGCAAACCAAACATAACAAAAAAATAACAAAATTATTATCCTGACATGCAATAAAAATAAGTTCTTTTGGAATAAATATATCCAAGTTAAACCGTAATAGTTTTACCTGATTTAAAAGCAGTAAAAATAGTAAAATCAGTTAAATCAAACCACCCATCCAATGCAGTCCCTATCCCATCCCACCCGCCTGTGTCTATTGAACATTGTATTCAAGTCATATTTGGAGTATCATTTTTATTCAAACATAACATAAAATAAGTTCTTTTATAAACTGAACCAGCGAATATAT
>JABUQX010118398.1:10000-17500 GCA_015478945.1 Trachelipus rathkii
GAAACCGACAACTCTGTGCAAAAATATCTAAAAAAAAGCCAGAAAATAGCCAAAATAACCGAGTTATAGGCGAGGTCTAAAAGTGCGACTAATCAGTCGCATCCGGACTCAAAGGGTTAAGTGGGGAATTTTGTTAATGTTAACAGTTTATTCGTGCTTAAGTTGTGTTAGATTCGTCGTTGTACATTATTTTCTAGTTAATATCGATGATTATGTTAGCTTTATTAATATGTAAAACCTTGTGTATGTTAAGCATATATTCGATGGTTAGTGTATAAAGAACTCATTTTGTGCTATGTTTATCCGAAATGATACTCGAAATTCGACGTAAATAAATAGTGTTAATGTAAAATTAACATTGATATGTTAGAGATATGCTGGAAAAAAGTGTGAATAGGTTACGTTTAGTACGTTGTGCTAGGTACTTTACTGTTGTTAAGTATGGAACTTTGTTAATGTTAGTAGTTTATTCGTGCGTAAGGTGTGTTAGGTTTTGTCATTGTACATTATATTCTTAGTTCTGGTAATGCTATGTTAGCTTTATTAATGTGAAAAACAATGTTACGTTTTAAGCATAATTATTCGTTGGTTTAGTATAATAAATAAACTTATTTTTGTACTATGCTATTGTTTGTTGTTGTTGTCTAACGAAAATATATATAGCCTTTTGAACTGATATGGTTCATTCGTACGTCCGTATTCTTGTTTACTTTCCTATGATTGGTTGTTAAAAGAAAGAATCTCATTACATTTAAGGGTGTTAAACACTATTTTCTTCAGTAGGATAGTTTCCGCTGTGCTGATCCGATGACATCTCCCCGCATCTCTACGCTTGTGTTTGATATTCTTCACGAGAGTTTCGTTATTTCCAACGATGTGTCATTTATATTTAATTGTAAACCGAATGGGCGACTGTTACAGTTGCCTTGTATTTAATGTCGCGGGTCAATATAATAAGTATTTGCAATCACTTATGCAAATGGTTAAAGCATAAAATCAATTTTCATTGTTTAGAGCTGGATTTCTGAAAAGGGGCGAGTCTAAAAAGAGTTATAAGCCCTAAAAAACTTAGCTTTGTTCGTCTTTACTCGTTAGGTATTTTGATTTTAGAGTAGGTTATGATGAATTTTTGGTTAAATTTACTAATGTTAATTGTAAAATCCCGCGAATGTTCGCTTTATTGACTAAGTTGTTAATGATAGCTGTTAATTCGTGGTTGTTGTGTGCTAAGTACGTTATGTTCATATTTAGCTTTACAGAGAGTAAAAAACTTTACTTTGTTTGTCCTTTACCCAATTAGGTATTATGCAGGTTAGGTATTATGCAGGTTAGGTAAGGTTATGATAAATATTTTGTTAAAATATTACTAATGTTAATGTAAAATTAAACAGTTGTCATGTTGGAGATATTGTTTTTGATAAAGTGGAATGCGATTATGTTTTTCTGTGAGCCCTTGTTAGTTACTTTTTACTGTTTGATAGTTTGGACCTTTGTTAAAGTGCAGTTTATTCTTGCTAAGATGTGCAGGTTGTCGTTGTATATTAATTATATTCTTAGTTCTAGAAATGTTATGTTGGCTTTATTAATGTGAAAACTTTGTTACGGTTGCATACTTTTGCTGGTCTGTATGATAATTAACAAGGTTATGTGTAAATTTTTGTAAAATATTACCATGTTAAATGTAAAATTAACATTGTTATGTTAGAGAACATGCTGACCAAGTGGTGAATAAGTTAGCGTTTTTTGGTGTTGTGTTAGTACTTTACTGCTTGTTAAGTGGGTGAAATTTGTTAACGTTTAACCTTTATCTTTTTTAAGGTGTGTCAAGTAATGTCGTTTGTGGGTTATATTCTAGTTCAGGTAATGCTATGTTACTTTAATTAATGTGAAAACTTGTTACGGTTAGCATAATAAACTTCGCTGATCTGTGTCATAAGAGAATTTGTTTTTATTTAATGTTTATCCATATGATACTCAGAAATGTGACTTGAAATCAGATAGATCAATAGATCAATAGATCAAAGGATTGACAGGAGGGTGGCGGGATGGTGTTTGATTTTCTGATTTACTGATTTAGAAGTATGAAAAACGTTACAATTTTAAGTAAAAATTTGACTTAAATCAATAGATCAATAGATCAATAGATCAAATAGATCAACGACTGGACAGGAGGGGATGTTTGATTTGTGGTTTGATTTATCTGAATTTACTGATTTAACGGGTATGGTAAAAAACGTTTACTAATTTTAGTAAAAATTTGACTTAATCAATAGACAAATAGATCATAGATCAATAGATCAATAGAATCAATAGATCAATAGATCAAATTAGATCACGAATGGACAGGAGGGTGTTTGGATTGTGGTTTGATTTACTTGATTTACTGATTTAGGGTATTAAAACGTTACATTTTAGTGAAAAAATTTGCTTAAGATCAATAGGATCAATTAGATCAATAGATCAATAGATCAACTAGATCAATAGATCCAATAGATCAATATAGATTCAATAGATCAATAGACAATAGATCAATAGACAGGAGGGTGCTTGGATTGTTGTTTGATTTACTGATATGTACTGATTTAGGGTATGTAAACGTACAATTTAGTAAAAATTTGACTTAAATCAATAGATCAATAGATCAATAGAATCATAGATCATAGATCAATAGATCAATAGATAACGACTGGGCAGGAGGGTAGGTTGGGTGGTTTGATTTACTGATTTACTTATTTAGGGTATGTAAAACGTTACAATTTTAGTAAAAATTCGACTTAAATCAATAGATCAATAGATCAATAGATCAATAGATCATGGTTGAACAGGAGGGTATGTTGGGTGGTTTGATTTACGATTTACTGATTTAGGGTAAATAAAACCAAACAATGACAATATTAGGAAAGAAATGATGGCCTTATCAATAGAATCAATAGATCAAAATAGATCAATAGATCAATAGATCAATAGATCAATAGATCAATAGATCATGGTTGAACAGGAGGGTAGGTTGGGTGGTTTGATTTACTGATTTACTGCTTTAGGGTATGTAAAACATGACAATTTTAGTAAAAATATGACTTTAATTAATAGTCAATAGATCAATAGATCAATAGATCACAGCAGGGGTGATGTGAGCTATTTGATTTACTGATTTACTGATTACTGCTTTAGGGTATGTAAAAACGTAAATTTGTAAGTTATAAACATGAAAAGAATAAAAAATTTTAATTTTTTTTTTTTTTTTTTTTTTTTTTTTTTTTTTAAATTTTTTTTAAATTTTTTTAAATTTTTTTTTTTATTTTTTTATTTATTTTTTATTTATTTTTTTTTAATAATTTTTTTTTTTAAATTTTAAATTTTTTTTTTTAATTTTTTATTTTTTTTCTTGATGGTTCTGAAACCATTATTTTTCGAAATCTACAGATCCCAATAACATATATAAGACACCAATATTGTATCATTACACAAATATTTTAATAACTCGGCACCGCGGAGCCCACACCGGTGCAGCTGTCAACGCCTACTCCTCTGAGTCAGACTCCTTCTCATTTTTTCCTTCTTTATTCTTCCTTCATCCTTCTTCCTTCCTCTTCGACCTCTGTTTTTGCACTCTGTTCTCTTTTTTTCAGTGCGGGACCCCTCCAATAATGGGGGTCCCTGAAGACATCCCTAATCGACTTTAATAACCCTCTTATTCAGATCTAAAGGCTCCGATGACCTATATAACACACCAACATTGTTGTTATACGACTGTTTTTAACTCGGCACCGCAGTGGCTCCAGCACCGGTGCAAAGCCAACTCCTCCAAATCCGATACCAATTCTTTCTAGACATTACACTCTGAATCCTCTCACCAAATTTCAGCCTATTACGAACACTTCGATTTTTTAATGGGGGTGGGGTCCCCCTCGGGGAACCCACGGGGACGTAACTGGTCGTATACAACAGGTTTACCTCACCATCTAACCCCTCAAATTTTAACCCAGATACGATAGACTCTAAACCATGTAAAATATATAATCGGAGCCCCATAGGCTGAGCCGGAGCCGGAGCCGGAGCCTAAAAATTATTAATATTAAAATAAATATAAATTAATAATAATAATAATAATAATAATAATAAATAATTGATAATATAATATAATAATTATAATAATAAATAATAATAATAATAATATAATTAATAATAATAATAATAAAATATAATAATAATAATAATAATAATACAAATAAGAAAAAACTTCAGAGGATGAATCAGAGGAGTCGGAGTCGGAGTCGGAGTGCGTAAAAAAACGATTCCTTACAGGAATCGTTTTCGACTCAGATTCGATTCCCTCGAATAATCAATGTCAAAATAATAATAATAATAATAATAATAATAATAATAATAATAATAATAATAATAATAATAATAATAATAATAATAATAATAATAATAATAATAATAATAATAATATAATAATATGTGTGTATGTGTGTGCGCGCGCGATAAAAAATAAAAAATTAACATAACAAATCAATTACCTTCTTCCTAAAACATGTGTTCTTATCAGTTCTTATCAGCTAACGCTGATAAGAACGAGCAAAGCTCGCATTCCTGAAGTTGCCGCTGAAACTGTACACTTACTACTGTCATCACCTTTCTTTATGAAAGCAACTAATCCTTCAATTTTATTAACTTCTCCGAGCATCATCTGTTCAAACCACAGATAGACTTGCCACTTGACAATGAATCGGTTTAAGACTGTAATCAAACTTTCAGGGATATCATTTTTTTAAGTTCCATTTATAGGACAAAGTCGTGCCATTTCTTTAGTAATAATAAAATTACCATATTTACCAAATATGAAAGTAGCCAATTGATGCATCAATTTTCATTACTACCATCTACTGCCAACTCTTCAATATGGGCAATGATTATTTACACTGTTTTATAGGTTCAAATCATTTAATATATATAATATATATATATAATATATATATACTATATATAATATATAATATATATATATATATATATATATATATATATATATATATATATAAATATATATATATAATATATATTATATATATATATATATATATATATATATAACCTGTTGTGCTATAAAAATGAGTTATTTTTGAATTTTTCTTTTTTCATTAGGTCGTTAATAAACAGCATTTATATTAATTTTAAGTAGTAGATGAGTGCATGGTAAAATAACATGTGACTAAAGGGCATTACTCATAAAAGTTGTGAAAATAATTCAAAATACTTCTTCACTAAAGTGCTCCATATCTCAAAATCTCAAAAAAAATTAAATCACTTAGAAGCATCTAGCAGTAAATAGGCTTTAAAAATGAAATTTAGAGACTTCTATAATTTTTTTAAGCTCATTTTTTAAGCATTGTTTTAACGGTTTCTTTCATTACGGATCATTTTAAACATTTCAAACAAGTTTCATGAAAATCGACTTGTGTCACTATAATTGATATTTTCGCCCATAGATAAATGTTTTAAATATGAAATTTTTAGGCCTATTATTTCTTCGTATCTAGCAACCTTAAATGTTAATTAATAATGAAAATTAATAAATACATTTTTCCTAACCATCTCTAGTAAAAGTAAAAATAAAATAAAATGAAAATAACCATTCTAATACAAAACTGGATATATATATGATAACAAATATATATATTTTTATATATTTATATATATATATATCAATATATATATATATATATATATAGTAAAGTATATATATAATATATATATATTATATATATATTAATATATATAATAATATATATATATACTATATATATATATATAGCATATATATATATATATATGGTCAGCCTCTAGAAGAGGATCAATCCATATCTCAAAAACTACAATAGCTACAGAGAAAAGGAATACATTTTTGGAATGCTGGTGAAATTTTAGTTCGGAAAATGTAAAAAAAAAATAAAAAATAAAAAATAATATCTAAAAAACTACAACAGCTGCAGGGAAAAGGAATACATTTTTGGAATGCTGGTAAAATTTTAGTTTAAAAAATTTTTTGTTTTGTTTAATAATTAGAGTAATATGAGGAGGAAGCCTATTTATCTCTATGGAGCATAAATAAAGCTTTTTAACTAACAGAATTTTCCCAAGGGGTATACCTCACCGATGGCGAGTCAGGGTCTCCGGCCTTCCGGGGAACTACGGGGTAGGACTATTTCCCCCCCCCCCTCCAGGGAGGGTCTCCGGAACCCCCGCTCTTTGGTATTTGGATGTTGCGGGGGTTCCTCCGCCCCTTCCCTACGGGGTATGGAAAACGTCCCCCCCTATATTTCCCGTCGGCTCGAGCCCCCTAATTGCCGTAGTTTTTTAATTTTATTTTTTTTTTTTACACATTTTCCTAACTAAAATTTCACCAGCATTCCAAAAATGTATTCCTTTTCCCTGTAGCTATTGTAGTTTTTGAGATATGGATTGGTCCTCTTCTAGAGGCTGGCCATATATATATATATATATATATATATATATATATATATATATATATATATATATATAGTATATAAATATATATATATATATATATATATATATATATATATATATATATTATATAAAAAAAAAAATTTTAAGCTTACATTGCTACCGACCTCTATTTCAATATATTGTCACTAAAATGTATTTATTGTTAGACTTTAATTTTCTTTAAACCTCCGATTCTATCAATTTGCAATTAACATTGAGAAGCTTTAAATTTTGCAGTACGCCTAACTTCATAATGTAGTTTTTAAATTGTTTAATTTCATAAAAGTAATCGATTCTGACTCACTGATTTCTGGTCAACTTTAATTAAACACAAAATAGATTTTTCCACTTTCCATGAAGAGCACGAAACTGGTCATTACCTTTGGGCTTTTAACTTATGCTTAGTCGTCATATTGACATAACGTACAGCAATAGCATTGAAGACGATGAATGGCAAAGTTATGATGTGGTACGCAATGGCGTTACTTAGGATCACACATTAAGTAAATACAGTTAAGGCTTAAGATAGAATAAATGGTTAACACTTTGACTTCTTGCTAAATGAAAATCTCTCTCTAAAAAAAGTATATTTTCAGTATTCCTAAATTCCACCTTTAAGGGAAGCTAGTAACAAATGGTTGACTAAGTAAAACGGTCGCCAGGTCAAAAGGTCGAGACGACATCAAAATTTCCCGTACAGCCCTCCGCAGGCGTTAGGTTAGGTTAGGTAATGTTAGATTAAGTTAGTTTTTTTTTTTTTTGGATTCGTTAGAAAAACTCTAAATAACCAGATTTTTTTTTTACAATTATAAACCATTTGACCTGTCGATCATTTTCCCTGTCAACCATTTGGGATTAGCTTCGTTTCTCTAAACGAATCCAGCAAAACTTAACCTAACATCCTAACCAGGCCTAGCCTATCCCAACGCCTGGGGCGGGCTGAATGGCAATTTTTTTTGATGTCGTGTCTACCATTTGACCTGTTGG
>JABUQX010118399.1:0-10000 GCA_015478945.1 Trachelipus rathkii
TATTGTTATATTATTTACATCAATCATTTTATATCAAATCAATATTCAGCAATAAATTTAATTTTTTTTTTTTTTAACATTGTCTCGTTTGCGATATAGTTTGATTATAAATATATTTATTTATTCTGAGACTGTTTTATAGTTTTCTAGTTTCATGCCTGAACTTTTCGGGATGGCTGGCCTATATATATATATTAATATTATATATTATCATATATTATTATAGTTATTGCCTATATTAGTATATTATTTATTATAATTATACTTTTTATATATTATAATATATTATATATATCATATTCATATCTAATATTACTATATATCTTCATATTACTATGTTATATCCAGTGATCTTATAATATAGGACGAACATTCAAATTGAGTTGCCGGTATAAGTACGTGTGTCTCTCATAATAAGAGGTATAGGCCTGCTGTAACCTCATATGAGTATATCATGATTATACTTCAGGAATCTATGAATTAAATATAGTTATGTAATTACATTCCTCAGATATTGACCTAGAAGGATTTCTATATTTGATTTTATTGAGGGAATGAAGGTATATAGCGCTGGATAGGCTAGACGATCATATCGTGGTTCATACCGCCGATGCAGTGGTTATGAGCCAAATACGCCCGTCACGTATCCGTCCATCGACTTTAAGACTAACTATTAATGGTAGTGACAGTAAAAACGGAATACATCTGCTGGTAATGCCTGGTCCAAAAGGAATCGTAAGAGAAGTGCCACCCTGAACAAGAGCATGGTAAAAAAAAAAAAATAAAAAATAAACAAAAAATTAAAAAAAAAATTATATCTTCAAAATACTACAAATAGCTACAGCGAAAAGGAATACATTTTTCTTGAATCCTGGTAAAATTTCACATAAGGAAATGTAATATGGCACAAAATAAAAAAATAAAAAAATTTTGTTCATAATGTATCACACGCACTTGGTAGGTAATTATGATTAGAGCCATAGATTCGAAATTTGAGAGACTCTTTTATTGTTCCTACGGTTAAAATAAAATATGATCTTCCTCTATTAAAGTCATTCAATCTGCTTCCCTTTTTTTTTTTACTAAAGACATAACCCCAAGGGTAATACCGCTAACCGATGGCAGAGCAGAGGTCTTCGCCTTTCCGGGGAACTACGGGGCCAGGACTAAATTCCCCCAACACCGGGGAGGTGGCCATCACCGCCCGCTCTTTGTGATTTTGGGGTGTGCGGGGGTCTCCCGCCCCGTCCCCTAGTGGATGATGTGGATGAAACCGATCCCCCCCTATGTTCCCAGTCGGCTCGGCCCTAGTGTGCCGTATAAATGCAAAATTTTCTAACTAGTAAAGTATTATTTATTTCTTTTCAAATCGAGTAAATCTCTAAGAAATCTAGGTCTCTAAAATTCAGTGCTTTTCCTACATGAGTCATGTTTCTACTTATCCTTTCATTATTATTATCTAAGCACATCACAGGAGATTTTGTGTCTATTTTTTTTATTTTTCATATTACATTTTCTTATGGTGATAATTCTGCGTACTACCAAGGATATTCTCTTTCGGATCTTCCAATAAACTTCGATATCAGTCCTCTCTTCTATCTTGCCCTTGTAAGTCTCATCTGTCAGTTTTTCACTTTATATAATTCTTTAAACTCTTCTTTTTATTTCTTCTTTCATTTTCCTTATTTTTTCTTTTTTTTTTTTTACATTTCCTAGGTGTCATACCATCTTTGTGGTGACCTTAGTCTATTTCCAGCTAATGTACCTTCTACCTCGAATCTCTCTCTGTTAACTCCTACAGGTTCATACTCCTACTGTCTCTGATCCTCGCTTCTACGCATTCAATCATAGTCACGTCCTGTCTTATAATGTACTATCTCATCTCTGAACGCGCGTGATCAAATCTATTGCTACACGCTTGCCTGCCTCTTATTCATCTAATATTATATCTTCATAAGTTCATATGTTCACTTATCTTCATATTATTCTACTCATTATGAGTCGAGATACTTACTATCTATAATTTTTATGTTAAATTACTATCTCTATTATATCTATATATATCATACTATTTATCCGAGCTATATTCTTACTAATCATATATATATACGTCTTAATATATATAATATCTATTACTCTACTATACAATTCATTATATATATATTCATCTAGGCCTGAGTACCTCTCAGATAGAGCACAATCCATATTCATCAAAACTTACATAGCTACATGCGGGAAACGAATACCATTGTTGAATCCTGGGTAAAAATTTTTATGGAGTAGCGGAAACTCGTAGATAAAAAAATAAAAAAAAAAGATAATAATAGATGAGAAAAATCATGAATCTCAAAAAACTACATAGCTAACACGCGCAAAACGAAAGAATGCATTTTTGGAAATCATTGTAAAATAAATTCTTAGTTCTAGGAAAATGTAAAAAAAAAAAAATTTAATTAATAAAATAAAAGAATTGGCTCATGTTCTGTCTTGTCATTTTTTATGTGAAGCAATTCGAGAAACGAGAAGTATACTCGAATTATTAATAATTATTTGTAAAGGTATTAATCGGCAAACTGTAGGTCGGCTATCGATGCGGCGACCGAGGGAACACAGAGGGGGGTACGTTTTTCTCATAAACTCCCTGGAGGAACCCCCGCTGCACACCTCAAATCACCAAGAGCGGGCGGTTTCCTCGGAGACCCTCCTCGGATGGGGGAAACAAGTCCCTCTCCACTCGTCCGTAGTTTTGTCACGGAATAGTACCGAATGAGTCAACCAACTGCAACTTCCTGACATCGGTGCGGTAATAGCCCGTCTTGGCGGTATTCTTTAGTTAAAAAAAAAAACTTTCAACATATGAACTGACAGCCAAAAGTCTGTTTATTTTGATTCAATACTGCAATAAAAGGTTTAAAATAGCTTTTTGTCTAACCTAACTACTAATTATTAACATAGCCGAATTTATTTTATTTTTTTTACATTTTTCAACTAAACTTTAACCAGGATTCAAAAATGTAAATTCCTTTCGCTTAGATTATTGTGGTTTTTGAAGATATGCATTTTTTTTTTTAAACATTTTTCCGCACTAAAATGTTACCAGCATTCAGCAATGTATTCATTTTCCCGGTAGCTGTTGTTAGTTTTTGAGATATGGATTTGTCCGGTCCTCCTTCTAGTAGGCTGACCATATATCTACTATATATATAATATAATTCTATATTATATATCTATATTTATATATATAATATAATATCTATCTCATATAATATATATATATATATATAATTATATATTATATATATAATATAGGGAGAGTTACTCTGCCTATATATATATATATATTGTATGGATATCTATATATATATATCTATATATCATATATATATATATATATATATATATATATTATAAATAGTATAGGTATTATTATATATAATATGATATAATATATTATATATTCATATACTACATATTATAGTATAAAATCGGTCATAAAGATTCATTCAGAAATCATATCATTTCTTAAGGCTGAAACTATATAGAATATATTAATAAACAAGGTAGGGCACTTCTCACTCTTTAGTCGCTGTCGCTACTTGTCCCTCGTTTAGCGGAACTACAGGAATTACTGGTGCGGACTAGCGGGTGGCCGGTCAGCCGTCGTCTAGAAAACTTAGCGGACTTGGCACGTGCGGAATCGAAAAAAAGTTTCGCTCTTCTTAATTCCGCGACCTTTTTAAAAAATGAAGATATAGTTTTCTACTTCATTAAGAATTCTTCACTCTGGTCTAACAAAAGAATATAAATAATTTTTTATTTTAAGTTTTATTAACTGAACTCTTTACTTAATAGTCTATAGCCACTGGTTTTTTTTAATAATTAAACTTCCAAAATATAACTTCAACCTCTTAAAGGTAACTATATATAAATCAATAACAATTTAAAGTTGATATTTATTAGACTGAATGGCTATTACCTCATTCTATAACTTTTAATTATTATAATATTTCTATAATAACTAGGCAATATCTTAATCAATTGTTTAACTCACAATATAATATATATATATATATAAATAATATATCTACTATGCTTATAATCACTCCTAGATATAGTTTATTATTACCTATAGTATATATATAATAATAATATATATATATATAATATATTATTATTATATTATACTATATATCTATATAAATATATAATATATATATATATATATATATATATCATACTATAGTATATATATATATATATCTATATAATATATTATATATAATATATGATTAATGTTATTATATATATATATGATATATTAATATAATGATCACATATAATAAAGAATATATATATATATATTACTATTTATATATACTTATATATTATTATTAGCTACCGAGAGCTGATACGTAGCATTAGCGTCGACTCTGCAGGAGTCGAGGCTTTCATGGATTCTTAAACTTAAAGTCTTGACGAAGATAGAACCTTCTTAATCGCGGGTGGACAAGGGTGGTCGAAAATAATGTCAGAAGGGAAGGCAGAATGTTTTAGTGAGGACTGCATGTAAATTAATGCTTAATGGACTACTGGAAGTGAAACTAACACCTAAGTACTCCTCTTCAAACCAAGGTACAATATTTTTCCCTTTCCCAGCATAGGAACCGAATTCTTTTGTTTTGGGGAGCGGTGTATTTTGAAAAGTTGGCCCCCCCCCCCCTTCCCTCAAATACATAAAATACACCTTTCCCTAGTTCTGCGGCTGTAGAGCGAATATTTGGGAATTGGTGGGGATATTTTGAGGGCAATGAGGTCAGCCTTAATGCTTTTAATTTTGAGCACCTAATCCTTTTTGAAAGGTAATATGGATCTCAGGAACCGACCGGGGCCCGGCCCGGCCAACCCCGGCCATTTTTAAGCGACCCCGGCCCCGGCCCAAAATCAGGCAAAACCGGGGTTTTCAACCGGGGTTTAACTGTAAATTTACACTAAATAATAGAGGTTTAAATCAACAAAATAAAAAAAATATTTTAATTCCATTACTCCTTTGTTATATAAATTGATGCAAAATATAAACATACACCAAATATAATAAATTTATTTTTTGGTATTTACTATGATTCAAATTAAAATTGAGGCCAAATTACAATTTTTCCGAGTTTTTTAAACTAAAAATATTCGAAAATATTTTTTTTTTAAACGAATTCGGAAGAGGAAATAAATATAATTGTTTAAAAATATTATGTATTTATTTATTTAAAGTAAATATCTCCAAGAAAATCAAATATGACAATAATGTCATATTTCAAAATTAATTTATTTAAATGTTCAATTTATATATAGTATATATCGTATATATATATACTATATATATATATATATATAATAATATATATAATGTGTATATCTGTATATATATATATATATATACTATATATATACTATATATATATATATATAATTATAATAATTATATATAATTTATATATATATATTAATATATATATATCTATATATATATATTATATATATATATTAATATGATATATATTATATTATATATATATATATATATATATTATAGTATATATATATAATTATATATAATAATTATACTTAAATTAGATATTTATTACCGTTTGAAAAATTGGTAAGACTTTTAAAAGATTCACCACTGTATAAATTTACAGAAGTAAAAGAAAAATTGATTTTTAATGATTAAAAAATTAGCTTTCTACATCATTTCACAATTTAATCGCAGAAAGTTAGAACATTTTTCATCCAAAACTGACATCAATAACCTAAAAGAACTCTCATGAAAAATAATTTGATAATAACTAGGCCAGACAAAGGTGTTGGTGTTGTTATTCATGATAGAGCGGATTATATCAGTAAAGTAGTTAATATAGTCTCTGATATCACTAAATTTGAAATTATAACAGGAAATTGTCTGAAAGTTATTCATTCTGTGGAAGATAAGCTAAACAGATTATTAAGAAAACTGAAAAACTCTCGAATAATTAATGACGAAACATACAATTCCCTTTATTCATCGGATGCTAAACCAGGGATCTTATATGGACTTCCAAAAGTTCATAAACCTGATTGGCCAATTCGTCCAATTTTATCTGCTATTGGCACAGTAAATTATAAACTTTCAAAATTCTTTATTCCCATACTGGATAATCTAACTAAAAATAATTATACTATTAAAGATACATTCTTTTTCGTCGCCGAAATCTTAAATCTTCCGGATGCTAACAAATATATTATGGCAAGTTTTCGACGTCGAAGGTTTGTTCACTACGTTCCTTATACTCAATTATTTTCAACACATCCTGTTAACGTCTGAGATAGATCATAGTTTTGAGGAGATTATTATACAATTAGCTAACAAAAGATATAATATTTTTATATTATTTAATGGAAATTTTTATAAGCGTTGATGGTGTTGCCTAATGGTAGTCCTTTGAGTATATCTCCTCCCAATTCGAAAGCAGCTCTTTTGAATCTTTTTTGGCTTAATGAATGCCCGGAGGAATTTAACCGTTCTATGGAAAATATGTAGAAGATCCTTTTTAAATTTTTATAATCAGACAACCGAATAATTTATTTGTTTTACAATATATTAAATTCAAAACACCAAAAAATATTAATTTCACAGTGGATATTGAAGAAGGAGAATCCTTGGCATTTCTTGATATTAAAATATGATAAGGGAAAACAACAAATTTCACACAAGCGTTTATAGGAAACCAACATTCACAGGATTAACAACTAAATTCAATTCATTTATCCGCATGTTTATAAAAGTTTCATTACTTAAAACCTCTTTTCGATAGAGCCATCACAAGATCTTCATCTGACACGATATATTAAATCTTTTCGATGAATTGGGACTTCCAAACTAAAGACGCTTACTTTCTAAAGATGGATTCCCAGGTTTTAATCAATTGACAACATATTTGGAAACACAACTTTTCGTTAAAATTTCAAGCAAATATCCTGCATCTAAATTAACTTTAAACCTCGAGAAATTTTGTATATGAAATTACCTTTTATGGGGAAAGTGTTAGTTGTGAAATTGAACGCAGAATAAAGTAATTTTAAATCAAAATTAAAAGATCAACATTCAGATTAGCCTTTTTCAAATGAAAATAAAATTGGAATATTCAAGTTAAAGATAAACTTTCTTTACCTTTATGTTCATCAGTGATTTACAAATACAAATGCGGTGACTGTGATGCCACTTACATAGAAAAGTCTACTAATAGTCTTTCTTTTCGCATTGCTGAACATAAGGTATCTCCTATAGAACTTTGGAACATTTGTACCATCCCCCTTATTCGGCGATCAATTCTCATTCTCTTCTGAAAAATCATCCTATACAGGATTCAAATTTCAATATTTTAGACTTTGGAAAAGAACCTGACCTCCATTCTTTAGAATCCTTATATATTTGGCACCACGCTCCAAAGCTGAATGAAACTTACAAACTGAAACATATTTTAATATTGAATGGTTTTTGTCGCTTAGTGGTACTTTTTCATATATATATTGGCCAATATTAATTTTCTTCTATTTATTTATTTTATTGTATTTAACATATAACTTTATGTAATTTTTTTTTTATAGTATTATTTATTTAAATTTTTTTTATCATTTTATTCATTATAGTCCAAGCCTTGATATGGGTAAGAGTGTAATTCACCGACTAGTTCGGTATAATAAAATGGTTTTAAGATTTCGTTTTGTCAATTTTAGCATTTATATATATAATATATATTATAATATAATATTATATATATATATATAATATATAAATATATATATATTAATATATTATATAGTATATATATATATATATATATATATATAATATATATTAATATATATATAATTATATAATATATATATTATACTATATATATATATATATAATACAACTTAATTCTTCTAGAGACATCAATAATTTTCTAATAAATTTCTTTGAAAATATTTATTTAATTGAATTAATTAAATGTATTCCTTTTTATAATTAAAATTATTATTTAATTGTAAATTATATTTAAATTTTCATCCTAAGTTTAAGACGTTTCAGTGTTTTTGACTTACATTTCTAATTTAGCTAACCCGGCCCCGGCCCCGGCCCGGCCCCGGCTAAATTAGAGCAGCCCCGGCCCCGGCAAAATTCCAGCCCCGGTCGGTCCCTATATGGATCTCTTGTCCGTTGAAGACGAAAACTGAGGAGGAAGGGGACACAATCCTGAGAATTTTGTAAAATAGTTTCATTTCAAAATTTTTTCATATAATATTATAAATAAGTTTTTTTGTAAGGATATTACTTATTTAGTATTTAAGTATTAAAATCCTTTTGTGAGTCGCACATTAATTATTGAGCGGGAGACGTGCCGGAACGTGCGGACGTTGCGGACGTGCGGACTTGCGATAAGCGGAGGTTTGATGGTCTGAATAAGTGCGGAGGAGCGCTAGCGGACTACCTTTTTTCTTCGAGGTGCGGAGGTGCGCTAGGGGACTACCCCTAAATGAGGGGGTGCCCATCCTCTGATATAATAATATATATTATAATATATATATAATATAATATATTATATATATATAATATATATATATATATATATATATATATATATATATATATAGTATATATATATATATTATATATATTGATTATATAGAAATCCGTTATATTTAAGTATTTTATAAATTTTCTTCTCAAATATTGTCATTATGTAATACTAACAATAAATTTCAGAGTTGATAAACATCATCAAAAAAATTTAAATTAAAAAAAAGGTAATTATTTAATAAAATCGTACTTTTTTAAGCATCGTACGATTTGGCAGTTACCGGGAGAAGAGAAGTTTCTTTAATATTATTCTGAAATAAAATAAAACTTTATTTAGGAAAACCCTAAAACAAGAGAAAAGTTACGGCAAAATAAGATCAATCCACATAGGTATATGGCCATAGGGTTACTCGCATCGTCGATCATATTGTTAGGATAGGTTTCTCGCATCGTCGATCCATATAGGTTAAGTATAAATATATATTTACTGCGTCGTCGATCCATATAGGTTAGGTTATGGCTGAAGACCCTCCTAGTTCAGTATGACATAAGTTTTGTTAAGTATAAACACAGAATCAATATATAAAAATAAATCAAAATAAGGAACGAATTTTTTTACCCCGTACATTATTTGTTTCCCTTACCTTAATATTCTTTCCAGGTTTAACTACCATCAAAAATCATTTTCCCTTCTCAAATGCAAAAATGTACGTTATTGGGCTTACTTTATTATTTAAATTTTTATATTTAAAATTTCGTATCTTCTTATCATCATGTTAATTTATTGCTATTATTATATATTAACAATAATGAAAAAAATTACATAAAACACAAAATTAACGAATCCATATCACTTAACTCACAACGTCAAATATTATATATATATATATATGATATATATATAATATATATATATATGATAGTATATTATATATATAATATATATATTATATACTATAATATCATATATATATAATAATATAATATATATATATATATATATATATATACTATTATATTTTAATATAATTATATATATATAATATATATATATATAGTTATATATATATATTAATATACTATATATACCGTATATATATATACTATATATATAATATATATATATATATATATTATATAGTATATATAATCTATAATATATAATATTTATATATAATATATATAATTATTTATATATATTTATATATATAGTATATATATATATAATATATATATATTATAATAATATATATATTAATATATATATATATAATATATATATATATACATAATATATATATATATATATATATATATATAAATATATATAATATACATACTATATTATAATAGTAATATATATATACAGAAGGTGGGAACCCCGCTCATTTAGGGGTAGTCCGCTAGACG
>JABUQX010118399.1:12500-20021 GCA_015478945.1 Trachelipus rathkii
TTGTGTATGGCATAGCGATGAGAAATATTACCGATGGGTCTTTGTGTGCCCCATCCGAGCCCCAAAACGTGCATGTGCATTACTTGTGTAATCGTGCATTAGCATTTGTCACATACATTATCTTTCAACCTTCATCTTTTCCACTCATTTTTCATATCAATTTTCTCTTTTCAATCCACCTTCGTTATGAATTCCCACCCATCAGTTCCCTTAGATATTTGTACGTAGGTTGTCCTCCCTTTTTTCCTACCACAGCCCCTTGGGCTATCTGGTGCCTCTTCCTGCATGGCTCTTCAACTCACCTCACACTTCTTCCCCGTGGATGAGAGTACAGGAGAAAAACCGGTCCTTTAGCTCTTCTTTGACCGGGCCGCCAATTGTAGGGAACCTGGGCCTTAGCTAACCACTGAGGAGGCTGTTCTGTACTTTGTGTGTATAATCTCGGACGTTACGTGAAGGTATAAGGTACCCTGTGGTAAAAACCCGTGTGGGGGATAAACCGGCGTAGAGTTCCGGGAGGATCTTCACAAGGCCACATCCACAGCCTATCCTACGCTGTGGGCTCCGGGAGATTGTGTGTGTCTCTGGCCTGCCACCTGTTGTGGGGAGAAGGATTACTCTTCCTTATGAAAAATATACGTCTTTCCAGCCCATCCTTGTATTTACTTTTATGTTTTCACTTGTTTATTTGTATATAAATAGCTATAATTATAAATTTTTTTGAGTATTTTTTATGAGAAAAGTCTAAAAGAAAACACAATTCTACTAAATCAAAGAGAGCTTAATAGCAACAATTACCATCCGTCGGGTTCCCAGCCTGACCCCACCTCGGTTCCTACTACTTCTAGACTAGCAGGTACTTAAGCTTTTCTTCCTTCTCCTACACTTGATGGTCCTTTGCATAACTTCAGCGATTTGCCCTAACACTCCCAGGTATCCAAGCGGTCAGGACAATCCCGCAAATGTGCCCCTCTGTCCTAGTAGTTCTCACTCGTTTACACCTTAGGCTGCTCTCCCTCCGGGAATGACAGCTGATACATCATTCCCGATATATTACTTATTGTGATCCACTACCTTCAAAGTTCTTACTGAGCAAAGAACCAACCTTCTTAGCGATGCACTTGAAGAAGCTTTAGGAGTTGAAGACTCTCCAGTCACACTAATGAGAAATGGGGTCCCTTAATTCTCGTTTAAGCTACTATATACCCGGAATCAAAGTTCTATTTTGTCATCCTTAACATTCCTCTTATTTCTACTCCTAATGAAATAAGAAACACGTCTAAAGCCATTATTTATTCTTTTGAACAGAAAGACGAAGATACTGCTGTCATTTTAAGAAATCTCCGGTAGAAAAAATTTTCCGTTACAAACATTTATAGATTTCCTACTCGTCGGGACTCGCCCTGACACCAAACCTTCCAAATCTCGTTTACCTCTGCTGACCTTTAATAACACCCTCATTGTCCACCTTCAAAAGGTGGAAAAATTGGGGTTCACAAGCTACAGTGTTTCGCACGTTTATCCCCCGACACAGACGTTGCTTTAAATGTCAACAGTTTGGTCACTCCCGAAAATACTGTAGGGGACTGCATGACATATGCCCAGTCTAAGGAGAATTATTTCACATTCCCTATGAAAAATACACCGCACTGCAAAAACTGAGGAGGATCCCACCGTGCTTCTTCCTTAAAATGCCCGTCTTACCTGTTCAAATAGGAGGATTTTGGAGTTATGTATCATACATAAATTTAGCAGGAGAGATGCCATACACCGGCTTAATGAAAAATATCCTACAAGACAAAGACAATCCTATGCTACAATTGCAGCAGGCCCCATGCCTCCGCGTGTTAATCCACCGACACAATTTTATCCCAGTAGAACTCCTCTCCCAAATGCCAGCGAAACTCAGGCAGTTACAGTAACATGCCTGCCTGTATTACCCACACTACAGGGGTAAGGTGCGACACACACCGGAAACAGAATAGTAGAAGAATATGAAGCAAGTTCGAAAAGAAAGCCCAGCCTTACCGCTCCCTTTATACCCTTTAGTGAGAACTTGCCGTAATCATTCAAATCCACCCTAGAGCCTCACGGGACAGCGATGGACCCTCACTATGGCATCTCGTCAATGTAGGGTTCATTCCTTGGCCCAGGTGGGCCACAACCATACCCCCTCACAAAGCCCAGCCATTCACCCTATTATAACCACCTTTCTATCTCGCCTCTGTAACAAACTCACATTCCCTCTCCCCTCCCAGGCATTCCTTTAACTAACTCGATACACAACTTTTTCTTGCGCCCCCAAGCCCGGTCGATTTCTCAGAGTCACCACTATAACATCTGCTTAACCAACTCTGCTTAACACAACCAACAATATCATCTTTCCACATGACCCAACCATTCTCAATGTATTTCATTTATTCTCTCATTTACTCCTTTCTTTCTACACACCACAACTCCCTAAAGCGTTCATTCCTCATTTTATCAATTCTCACACCTAACACGCCCTAAGATTGTCTATCCGAACACATTGTTCTCTAAATCAATACCTCTTATCCCAGATCATAGTTTCACTACTATACATTAATACAGGCAACAACATACATCATCAAGCACTGGCGCACTTCAAGACTTGTCCTTTTACATCACAAGGAATTTAATTAGCTCCGCCACCATCTTCTTACCATTCACAACCTTCCTACTACACTCCGCATCATTCGCTCTCTTTTCATCCAACATATATTCTAAACTCGGACAATTTATCCAGTTGCTCACCATCCAACATAACTTCACACCGAGGACGATCCTCACTCGAAACCATAACCTTACTCTTAAGTCTTAACTATATTTATTTTCAAACCCCTCCTTTTACACACCCTGCCAAATCCCTCTGCCAATCCTCTCAAACTCTCTTCAGACTCGCCACACAAAACCAAATCATCCTCATATAATAGGTAGGGCATAATCTACTCACTTCCGTTCTCTATTATTTTAACACCTTTCCCTACCATCCCCCCCCCACCTCTAATTCTTTCATAATCTCATTCAAATACAAATTGAATAACCAAGGGGTCTTAACACATCCATGGTTCACTCCTTCTATTAAATTAAACCAATCACTTTCGATTCCATTTAATCTTACACAAGCTTCACTATCGTTGTACATACTTTTGATTCCATTCAGAAGCCTACCACCAACACCTGCTATAGAGCTTCCTTATTAATCCTATCATACGCCTGTTGCAAATCCATAAAGCCTAAATATAATTATTCTTCTTCTCCTCTCACATTTTTCCTCAATCTTTTGATTCATGTTAAGATTTGTTCCAGCCATCAATCTACCATTCTAAAAACGCACCTTGTTTTCTTCTTCTTCACACATCCAGTCTCTCAGTTACTTGAGCGCACGTTTCGACCAAAATACAGCAATTATATCTTCCCTACAGACACTTAATAAATTATTCCCTACTAATTCCCCAGTTTATTCCTTTTATCCCCCTACCCTTTATAAAGGTCTTTTTAACTGTTCCCCTCTAATTCCCTCGGAACTATAACCTCCATAAAAACTTTGATATACAACTTCAAAAACTCCTTTAACACATCTCGAAATCTGTTCTTGATCATTTTGCCAGTAATTTTCATCTATACCTGCATAATTCACCATTCTTTTCAAGACTTTATCACTCTAACTTATTACCTCCTCCTTACCAATGACCTCGTCTCCAAAATACATATTCCTTCTTGCACAATCAAAACTACACACAATAACTATCACTTCTTCATTACTGATAATGTTATGCAGATTTTCGAAGTGTTCCCTCCACTTATATATATATATATATATATATTAATAAATTAGAATTAAATTATAATTTAAATTATAATATATATATAATATATATAATATATATATATATATATATATATATATAATATATATAATATATATAATATATATATATAATATATATATATATATATATATATATACTTAATATATATAATATATATAATATATGTTTTAACAAAATATAAAATTATATTATATATATTATAAATATATATATATAAATATATATATATATATAATATAAATATATATACTATATATTATATATATATATATATATATATATATATTAATATTAAGAATGAGAATAAGGGGAATCTGCTTAGAATAATGAATAGGGATTGTGCTTTCGTAACTGATGAAATAGATGTGAGGGGAGTGTGGAGGGAATACTTCGAAAATCTGCATAACATTAGCAGTAATGAAGAAGTGAATGTGAATGTGTTTGATGGTGCAAGAAGGAATAGGTATTTTTGGGATGAGGTCATTAGTGTGGAGGAGGTAATGGGTAGAGTGAAAAAGTTGAAGAATGGTAAAATCTGCAGGTATAGCTGAAATTACTGGTGAAATTATCAAGAACGGAGGCGAAATGGTGATTGATTGGATTTGGAAGTTGTGTAACAAAGCGTTTATGAAGGGTATAGTTCCGAGGGATTGGAGGAGAGCAGTAATAGTACCCTTGTATAAGGGTAAGGGGAATATGGGTAACTGTAGGAATTATAGGGGAATTAGCTTATTGAATGCTGTAGGGATGATATATGCTGGTATTTTGGTCGAACGAGTGCGTCGAGTGACTGAAGGACTGATTGGTGAAGAACAAGGTGCGTTTAGAAGTGGTAGATGATGTATGGATCACATCTTTACATTGAAACAAATGATTGAGAAAATGAGAGAGAAGAAATTGTATTTAGGTTTTATGGATTTGCAACAGGCGTATGATAGGATTAATAGGAAAGCCCTTTGGCAGGTGTTAGTGACATATGGTGTTTGTGGCAGGCTTCTGAATGGAATCAAAAGTATGTACAACGATAGTGAAGGGTGTGTAAGAACAAATGGAGTCGAAAGTGATTGGTTTAATATTAATGAGTGAGTCAGGGATGTGTTATGTCTTCTTGGTTATTCAATTGTATATGGATGGGCTTATGGAAGAATTAGAGGTGGGGTGGCAGGGGAAGGTGTTAGAATGATGGAGAATGGAAGTGGAGGGTGCCCTACCTATTATATGAGGATGATTTCGTTTTGTGTGGCGAATCTGAAGAGTTTGAGAGGATTATTAGAGATTTGTCTGGGTAAATAAAAGGAGGGTTTGAAAGCAAACGTAGGAAAAGAGTAGGGTTATGGTTGTGAGCGAGGACAGTCCTCGGTGTGACGTTATGTTAGATGATGAGCAGCTGGAACAAGTGTTAGAGTTTAAATATTTATGATATATGATGGATGAAAAGGTAACGGATGACGCAGAGTGTTGTAGGAAAGTTGTGAATGGCAGGAAGGTGACTGGTGAAATTAAATTCTTGGTGGATGTAAAGGGACTACGTCTTGAGTGAGCTAATGAGTTACATAAGGGTATGCAGTTACCTGTGTTAAAGTATAGTTGTGAGACTATGGTCTGGAATAGGAGGTATAGATCTAAAGTACGATGCGTTCAGATGGACAATCTAAGGGGTGCGTTAGGTGTGACAAGAATTGATAAAAGAGGAATAAACGTATTAGAGAGTTCTGTGCTGTGAAGAAAGGGGTAAATGAGAGAATAAATGAATTACGTTGATATGGTTTGGTCATGAGGAAAGGATGGAGGATAGTCGGTTGGTTAAGCGGATGTATAGTGGGAGTGTGCTGGGAATCGACCGGTTGGGAGACCGAAGAAAAAGTGGATTGAGTCAGTAAGGAAATGCCTGGGAGAGGAATGCGAGTTTGGCAGAGGCGAGAAGAAAGGGGGTGAATAGGAGTGAATGGGGGGGGGTTTTGTGAGGGGGTATGGTTGTGACCCACCTGGGCCAAGTGATGAACCCCACATTGACGAGATGCCATAGTAAGGGTCCGTCGCGGTTCCCTGAAGCTCTTGGGTGGATTTTCTGACTGAGACGAGTTCTCACGAGAAGGTATAAAGGGGGCGGAAAGGCTGGGCTTTCTTTTCGACTTGCGTCATATGCTTTTACTTTTCTGTTTCCAGTGCATGTTACGAACCTTAACCCCAGTGTGGGGAGAAAGGCAATGTACATGTAAGGAATAATGTTATATATATATATATATATAATATATATTATATATTATATATATATTTATAATATATATATATATTATATATATAATATATATATATATATATATAATATATATATAATATATATATATATATATAGTATTATAAATATTATATATATACTATATATAATTAAATGCATGTTTCGGAGAAGGTCGTGATCGCGGTAAACGGCCTCTATCTTTCGGCAAAACTGTATGAATCGTATGGGTACATGGAATGTCAGAGGAAATAAATGTTGAGGAGAAGAAGGAGAGAGGTGATGGATTGTATTTAGAAAGGGCAAATTTGATTTGCTCGCTGTGACTGGAAACAAAGAATGAAAGGAAACGGTTAAATTGGAGTGGTGTGATGTGAAATGTGTGCGTGCTGGTGTGGAAGAGAATGAGAGAGGAAAGAGAAGGAGTTGCAATTTTGATGAATGACCTGTGGTATGAAGCTATGGTTGACTTTGATTGTGTGAGTCCTAAGAAATTCTAATGGTTAAATTTAAGTTTGAAAAGGTAGGTTATGTGTGTTGTGACGTATGGTCCATCCGTCAGGGAAACGTTGAAGAGAGTACGATTTTTTGGGTAATCTGAATGATGTTCTGGAAGGGGTGAGTAGGAGCTTCAAATTGATAGTTTTGGGGGACCTGAAAGGTTGGATAGGTGATCAAAAAAAGGGATGGTATAAACAGGTGGTTTTTGGGGTGGCGGGAGAAATGAGGTGAGAAGGTGATTGATTTCTGTGAAGAGAGAGGTATGTGTGTAAGTATACTTTCTTTAAACATAAGAGTATCCATAAGTATAGTGCTAGAGTTGGTGTAGGTAGAGATGGTATCGAAGTTGAAAGAAAAAATGATTGATTTAGTGTTGGTGAAGAAGGAAATGTGAAAGTATGTGTTGGATGTTAAATCAGTTAGGGTTTAGGAATGGGATTACGGATCATTATGTTGTTCTAAGTAAAATTAAGTTATTGGGAGGCTTGGATTTGGAAAGAGGTAACGATGGAAATAGGAGGAATCAAGTGTGAAAAGTTTAGTGAACAACTGTGTAATAAAAAGTATGTTGGAGAATTGGTTAATAAATCGGTTGAATGTGAACAAGATGAGACTGAACAAATCTGAATCTGGACACAATTGAAGGAAGCTGTGGCTAGTAGTGCAAGAGATGTATGAGGGTGTGATAATGGAAATGGTGAGATTTGGAATGATGTGGTAAAGCAAGCGTGGTTGAATGTACTAAAGCAAATGATGAAGACTCAAGAAGAATGCTTGGAATTATATAAAGGAGGAAAAAGAAATACTAAAAGGTGTATACGTAGGACAAAACGAGTAAATGAACAGTTTGGAAGGAGGATGAATGGGGACTTTACAAGGGAATAGGAAAGCTCTTCTTCTGGAAGGAACGCGAAAGGTTATGAATGAGAA
>JABUQX010118400.1:0-2500 GCA_015478945.1 Trachelipus rathkii
CTATCAACTCATATCTTACAGTATTCTCCTAGGCAAATGTTATATTTTATTTAATATAAAATCATTATATGCTCAATAAAATACCTTCAAATCAAGAGGTATCTTGTAAATAAATCACCGAGATTTTGAACTCTGGCTTCATTAATCGTTATGTATCGATTATAAACCAGTGAATTTATATCAATTTACTGATAGCTATATTATAACATATTATAGATAAGGTAAATGGGTAAAAAATAATAAAGAAGTAAAATCGTGTATATGAATAAACACCTAATGTATGTAACAACTTTATAAATAGTAAATTATAATAATACATCGATATGCTGGTTATATAATTATTGAATAATGAACTGCCCTGCTGTCTCTGCCCTGTTTACCTAGCCTGTCCACTGCTCTAGTTCCATGCCTTAATGCTTTGCCTACTGTCACTGTCTACTGCCTGCCCTGACTTTTCAACTTTGCCAGCTCTGCCTAGCCTATGCCTGCCCTAGCTACTGCCTTGCCCTTGCCTGCCTGCCTGCCCTGCCTGCCCTGCTGCCCCTGCCACATGCCTTGCACTGACCTTGCCTGCCTGCTGCCTGCTTCCCTGCTGCCCTGCCTGCAATGACTGCCTATTGTCAAAAAAACATTTATATCATCAAGAGTAAATGCTTGAAATATAAAACATCAGTATTTGAATTCTCTTAGGGTTACATACAGTTATGTGATACAGTGAATTATATCTATTTTGAATAGCATATTAAGAAGGTAAATTGGCGAAAAATAAGAAGTAAAATGCCGTGAAATAATACCCTTATAATGTAATAATTACGCTAAACTTTAAATAGTAACATATACTTCTTACAATCGATATGTGGTTATTTTCAATGAACACTGCCTGCCTGCAAATCCTGCCCTGCCTGCCTGCCTGCCTGACCTGCACCTCCCAGCCTGCCTGCCTGCCTGCCTGCCTGCCTGCCTGCCTGCCTGCCCTGCCGAGACCCTGCCTGCCTGCCTGCCTGCCTGCCTGCCTGCCTGCCTTCCTGCCAGCCTGCCCTGCAAATGCCTGCCTGCCCTGCCTGCAACCTGCCTGCCTTTGCCAAATGCCCCTGTTGTCAGACTGACTGCACTGCCTGCCTGTCTTTGCCATGCCTGTTCACTGCCTGCATGCTGCCTTGGGCTCTGAGACCGTGAGCCTAGCCCTGCCTGCCTGCCCTGCCTGCCTGCCCTTCGCGTGCCTGGGCCTTGTCACCTCAGACTTGAGCCTGCAGCCTGCTCATAGCCATCGCCCTGACATTGCTCTTGCCACTACCCTTCTTCAATTGCTTTTGCTGCGCTGACTCTTTCCATATGTCTCTTTCCGCATGCTATTTGTCAACTAATTTTACACGATATTAATACATTATGAGGTTATCTTGTAAAAGTACACATCAAGATTTTGTAATTCCTTTATTGTGGGAGCTTGCATGAATTTATAATGTGATATTCCTATAATTGTGAAGTTTCTATTTTTGGGAGGTTTAGTCATTATTATGGAGACCATAGTTTAAAGTTGGGGAATGACAAATGGATGCCGCCTAATAAAATCGTTGAAATTAATATCTATCTGTTGTTACTGATACTTAATATGAGTAACAACTCTATCCACCATCCGATGAGTTATTAAGTTAATTGGGGAATATCTAGACTGATACTGCCAGACAGTGCTCGCCGATAAACTTTTTTCTTTTGTGGGCTTGCCTAGGCTCTGCCTGCCTTTGGTCCTTGACCGTGCTTTAAATGATATTTCGCTTATTTGCGCTGTGCCTGTGCGTGCTCGATGCTCTGTCCGTTAGCGGTGAGTCGAACGCGTGCCTTCGCATGCTTCTGCCCTTCGCGGCGGGCTTCGGCCTTCTGTCTCTGACTGCGCGTCTTATGTTGGTACTGTTTTTCTGGCGCGCTGCTGACCGTTGCTACTTGGGTTTCTGCCTCGCCTAGTCCTAGTAATCTTTGCCTGATTACCTGTCAAAGGAGAGGTCAGCACCTAAATTTTATAATATCAGAGGCCAAGGGGTATATTCTTTTTTGGACCACATTGTGTATTAACATTTTGCGGAGGGAATTTTTATATAGATCTTGCGGGTTCATAAGTTATGTGATATTTTTTGAATTAGCAAATAAGTGAATGTGCGTGAGTTTTTGAAGTGAGACCTCATATTATTGGTATGTGTTGTGGGTTGAACTAAATGTTGTTTGAGAAATAGCCTCTGTGTTGAATTAAATAGAGAGTGTGAGAAATCCGTAATAATGGTATAGAGATAATGAAAATATTTTAGGGGGTGTTACCGTTGCGTTGTATCTACCTGTTGTGTAGTTTCATGTTTTCCTTTTTGCACTATTTATATGTCGCCCATTTGAGCGTATTAATATTTGGGGGGATATTTGTTATATTTGAGAGATAAGGTATGATTTTTGATTCAGAATTCTGTTTCTTTTTTAAAAGTGGGCTGGGAAGAGAAATTGAAGCAAAACGTAAAAA
>JABUQX010118400.1:7500-12500 GCA_015478945.1 Trachelipus rathkii
TTCACTTATACTATGTGGGCACTGATGGGCCCTATATATCATACTTTCGCCCTAAAAGTGAAGTCTTATTTTCCCACAAATTAAAATTTTTATACACAATACATCTTTTTATGCACTATTTGTTCTGTTGTTCAGTAGATAGCTGGTCTTCAATGGAGGCGATTTCTTCGCGATTGAGGAACATCTGTGAAGAACGATGTCCAAGCCCGGTAAAGGAACCATTCTGCAAACGGCAATTACCAGCCGGTAAGGACCCATTGGCAAGCTCGAATCGCCAGAGCTGGTAAAGGAACCAATCTGTGAAGTCGATCTATAAGTTGGCAAAGGAACCATCTGCGAAGGCGGTTTACCAGCCGGGTGTTCAATCTCGTCCGAAATATATAAAACTTGAGAATATATGATCTGGTTCGATATTGAAGGAAGTACGACACCAAGAAGAATAGCATGCGTGAATGAGATAATAACAGTGGCAGTGGCTATGAGATCCTCCTTGTAATAGACATGTCACTATATTCGAACATTTATTAATCCCATTCTTCTAAGGAAAAACCAATAGTACGTGGTGTGTTCTGCTATTGTATGGTACGTAACTACTAAAACTACTGATGTCATTCACTTCTTCAAGGTAATTCCTCCACTATACAGTAGTGGTAGAAGTGTTCAAATTGTGAGACGTAATTCCATATACATTTGATGAATCTTTTTCCTCCTATTTTGAACCAGAAGTTGAAGAGACACGGGAAATGGAGTTCATTGAAAGATACTAGACGGTGTGTTCCCCTCCGTAGAGAAGTGAGTTAGTGCTGTGTCGACGTTTGATCGAACCAGTCACTTTGAAATTGAGGCGTGATAGACCTGCGTATAACGTGACGTTCCTTCCACGATCTTGTGTGTTGCTTGAAGCATTCTTCGTATTATATTGACATCTTGAAATTGGACACAAGTGTCGTACCGGAAGAGCGTATGGTAAAGTGAAGCTGGTAGAGCCAGGGATAACGGTATGACTTGTTCGTCCTCTACAATCTGCTTGAAGGAAGTTATCTGCTTAAAATTCGGTATTACAGACTACGAAAATAGTCACGTTAAACATAGGTTAAATAATCCTGGGATTAACGGTGTGACTGATGTTCCTGTCCATCATACATGCCTGGATTTTCCTTCTTAGATCTGGGCTCTCTGCTGTTGTCGCCTTCCTTCTCCAGGGAGATCCAACTTTGGTAGTAGAAAGTCATTTCGTCTGCAGCCTTCTTCTGAATCTTCGCCATTTTACTGGTATGAGCACTTTTCTTGTAGGAGTAACGATTCCGAAAAGACATCTTCTTTCGAAAAGATGCTCACCGAAGGGAAGGCTTATCGACTCTTCTTCGACTTTTGCCTCGGCTAAGGGCTGCCTTGGCGGTCGGGGGAGGCATCTTTCTTTACCTCAGTAGGGTGTTCTCTTCGTCTGCAGCGGGAAGTACCGTCTGCTTGAGCTGTTAAGCCATAGAACAGAGAGACGCTTGCTTGGCGGCACCCGTACGGATAAAGATAGCTTCGTTGCGGCACCGTAGGAGATAGAGAGCTGCTACTTTGCAGCACCGTATTAGAGTAAACGACTTCTGCTTGCTAGGTAACTTGTTGTTTGAATGAGAGGTGGGTGTTTCAACCTTCTCAAGGTCATCAATTATGTATTGGTGGCAGGAGAGTGCTAGCGAGGAGTTTTTATTTCATTTCTCAGCTCGCTACACTTTACAAAGTTGTAGTCACCAATTCTTTAATCCCGGGGAAGAGGCCAATTCTGTGTGGCCTGGTGGAGATGGACTTGGTCTGCCTCTTAGTAGACAGAAGAGCTCAGTCCTCTTTGAAGTCGAAGAGGGCTTGTCCTTTTGGCATGAAGGAGAGTACTAGGCTTTCTTTGTTGGCTTGAGCAAAAAGCTGGGAGCTTCTTCTTCTTCTTCTTCATTAAACAGTTCCTCTTATACTGTAGAGGAGAGCTTTGTTAGTTATTTCTTCTTCTTTCTTTCTTCTATCTTCTCTTACTTGCTTCTCTTCGTACTCTTTACTTATTCTTTCTTGTCTTGTCTTACCTCTTCCTGTCCTAGTATCTCGTATTCTCATGCTTCCTTCTTACTTCTTCTGTTTACTGGTCCTCCGCTCACCGGTCGCTGTATTATTCTTTCCTGAGAGTATCTCTCTACGTAAGATTTATAAAAATCCCTGTATTGGGTTTTGAATAAAATAGTTTTATTGAAGAACGGCTCATTAAACTAATATTTAACAACTTCGCACACATGCAGTTAACTTTAATACAATGTTTCAGGTTTGTCACATACAGTTTTCTCAAGAGCGGTTTTAAGTCAATTTTACCGTTCGCAAATTAACCAATCTATGTACCAAATAAACTATTTTTAATAATATATATCTCCATATGCTACAATAAACAATATATTATCGGTAATATTTTCTATCTTATGTTCGTTAAAGAAATGTAAAATACTTAAAGAAAAGCTATGAAAGTCGAATCAGAGTTCTGTATTCCAAAATGGAACAAAAACGACAAAAAAAATATTAAAAATATAGGATATCGTAAAGCTCAAAAAAACTTATCGTTTTTGGCACAATCATCAATATTTCTATTAAAAGAGTATGTTTAAGAAGCAAATGCATAATACATTTTAGCTTAATAATTATTATTTATTATAAAAGAAAGTCTATTCATGAAACCATATTATATATAAACCAATTACAATATTATTTCAAATTGATTTATGAAGTAAAAACTTATGTTCGAAGTCTTTTAAAATGAGAAATAATCTAGTTGCGAAATCGACACGTTGGTGGTTCTCAAACAATGCAATGTTACATTATTGACGTGCTCTGGGGTTTATAAAAAATATATTTTATCGGTAATTCTACTCAAAACACTTTTCTTTCAGTAAACCTGTATGTGGACACTTTTGGCACTATATATATATATATATATATCTATCTATATAATATATATATTATATATATATTATATCATTATATATAATATATATATAATATGAATATTATAATAATAATATATAGTATATTTAATATATATACTATAATTATATAATATACTATGTTAGTATTATAGTATATATATACATTTATATATATATATTATATTATATAACTATATATATATAAATATATATAATTATATATATATATATATATATATATAATATATATATGCAAAACTATCTAATAATATATAATGTTTATATATATATATATATTATAATATATATAATATATATATATAATATAATACTATAATATATATATATTCTATTATAATATATATTTATATATATATAATCAAAAACTATTTTTCACGAGCCTAATACCTTCACTGCACTCAAACGTAGATTAAAAAAAAAAAATCAAAAATATAAAGAGGGTGAAAAAAAATATAATAAATAACACTTAGTCGTGAAGGGGAAAGGGGAGACCAAGGCGTAAAGTTTCGACCACTAATCTGTGTCCTTTTCATAGGCATAATTAAGCTAGTTAGATCCAAAAGAGGACACAAGTTCAACAATGTCGAAACGTTACACCTTGTCCATTCCCCTTTTAATATTCTCTCTCACGATTAAAGTGTTAATTTAATTTTTTTTTTACCCCTCTTCTTTTGTATTTTTTGGGTTTTTTGCTTTAATTATATATAATATATATATATATATCTATATTTTTATAATATATAGTATATATAACTATATAATATATTATATATATATATATATAATTATATTATATATATTATATATATGATATATTATATATATATATTTTATTTACTATATTATATATATATATATACTATATATATATATATATATATGACTATATATATTATATAATTATATATAGTATTAATATATATATATTTATAATATATATTATATATATATATATATATTATATATATATATAATATATATAATATATAGATATATTATTTACTATATTATATATATATATAATATATTATATTATATATTATATATATTATATATATATATATATATATATATTATTATTATATATATTATATATATATATATAATAATATATATATATAAGTTGTGAATGGTACTTTCCTACCATTTTTCTATCAGAATGAGGTTCAAGGCAGTTGTTTCTGCTCCCTACTCGATCCTTTGTCGTCTTGGAGAGAACCAACATTCTAGACCTTCACCTAACCTCAAATCCTTCCCCTTATTATGTTAAACTTCTTTTCCTCCTCTGGTTCCTCAACTCACTTCTTATTCTGTTTCCCTGTTCTATCTCTTCAAGTCTTCCGCAGGGAAAGAAACTCCTGCCCTACGCGAGGAAGGTTTCAGGCATTTCGTAAATGTGCTGACTCATCTGTAATTAAGGTCAGTACTTATTTGATTTTCCACAGGGCGTTAGTTTATGTTCGATGTGGGAGAGGTCCTCCGGGGGTGTGCTAACCATTACCAGGTGATCTCTCTGTCTGGAGGAGCACATTTCACTTACCAAATAAATTCTATCAACTAAACCTTCACAAACTACATTTATTTGTTACTTGAATTGTTCTCATGCTATTGGTAAATACGTTCATCTGTTAAAAATCCAGAAAAATCACACAACTTATAACTTCATCCCGAATGATCCAAATATCTCTTCGTGCCACCTAAAAAAAATTTTCTTTGTAGAAAAATGCAACTATCTTACTGATTCTTCTAATTATTCTTTCTGGCACTTTGTAAAAATTGTTACTAACTTTACGTCCTCTTCTTGTTTCTCTCTCTAATTCCGAGGCAATCAACTGCATCTTTACCTTTCGCGCTAAAGCTGAAGGAGGATTTTTGCTCAAATTTTTGCTTCTAATTCTACTTAACATGTCTAGAGCAATTCTCATTCTCCTTCGCCCTCAAATTCACTTGTGAGTGAAAATATGCCGTGGATTTGCAGATGTGTTTTTATTATATGGTTTTGTAATAAAGCATCTTAAACAGTACTTT
>JABUQX010118400.1:17500-29685 GCA_015478945.1 Trachelipus rathkii
ACAGTTAGCTTCGCTAGAGATAAGGAAACAAAGAAACAGTTAGCTTCGCTAGAGATAAGGAAACAAAGAAACCAGTTAGAAGCCGCATGGGCCTATAAAGACTGTCCCAGTCAACCAGATATTATCAGAACATATGCTCATGCAACATACACAACCTACACAACACCGCCACGTAAGGCGTGTCAATTTCACATCCGCGGATGAGGATGCGGGTACGGATATTTAAAGTTGCACATCCGCGGATGCGGATGTTTTCATTTCTATATATACAGGCTATTACAATTTATAATATATAAATTTTATATATATATATACTTAAAATTCAATATATAAATATATTAAATATATAATATATATATATATATATATATTATATTATATATATATATATATATTAAATATATATATATATATATATATATATAGATATATATATATATTATATATATATATATATATATATATATATATATAATATATATAAATTATTATATATATATTATATATATAATAATATATATATTATAATATATATATATATATATATATATATATATATATATATTATATAAATATATATATATATAATATATATATATATATAAATATATACAGACCATAAAACACTTCCTTATTTAAAGACAACACCTTATTTTTTTCATATATCCTTGTAAGTAAGGGGAAAAAAGAGTTCCCACAGCGTAGTATTCTGCGTGTCGCTAATGAGCTACTAAAGGACAGAGGTTGTTAGGTTGGGGACCCGCTGCCACTTATTTATACCCTAGGAATGCTCATTGCAGCCTCGACCTTTGCGGTCTGATTCGCCTCGGTAAGTGGACCTTGTATCTCTGCAGAATTGTAAGAATCACCTGGGTACATGAAATATGTGTTTAGAGGAATAAATGGTAAGGAGGAAGAGGAGAGTGGATGAAATAATGCTTGAATTGATGTTTTGGATGGAGTGAGTAAGGGCTTCGGAGGTGATGGTGTTGACAACTTAAAAATTGTTGGATAAAAAGATAACTAGAAAAGACTTGTATAATCTAGTCATTATATTGTTTATGTAAGATTAAGGTTCATGGGTGGAGAGGAAAAAAGATAAGTGATGGAAGTGCAGGAGATTTAGAGTGAGTAGTTAAGGAGCCCAAGGGTTGTAAGAAAAGTATGCGAGGAGCACTTAACCAAATAAGTCATTGAATTGTGAAAACAAGATGAAAACTGAACCCCAAATCTGGACGCAAAAATTGAAGGAAGTCTTGAATTAGTCTTATGTGCAAGAAAAGTATGTAAGATGTACTAAAGTAGAAAGTAAGAATGTCACAATTGTGGTGAGTGGTGAATTGAAGAGGTGATGCAAGCGATTAAAATGTTAAAAAATGAGTAAGTTGGTGAAATGCTCCTAAAAAGCCAATTGATAGGTCTTTAATGAAAGCGTTGTATAATGTCGTGAAAAAAAAAGTACTAAAATTTGCTATGCGATTGAGGAGAAGAAAAGAGAGAGGCCAATGAACCCAGCTTTGGAAGGAAGACAACGGATTTTACAAGGGAATAGGAAGCTCTTTTGAAGGAGTACGAGGGCTTGATTAAGAAATGAGAGTAAGGGAAAATCTTTTGGATTAATTACAGTAGTGGACTGGGTACCGTTATTCGTGGACTAATGGAAATTTTTTCGAAGGAAGAGTGTGGAGGGAACACTTCTCGAAAATCTCGCCCGCGTAACTTGGCAGAGTAATGAACGACGTGTTTTGAAGTGAATGTCTGTGTGGGTTGATAGGTTGTAAGAAGAGATTAAGTATTTTGTGGACGACGGCTTTAATTAGTAAGGAGGAGGCAATACGGTTAGAGTGAGAAAATGAAGAATGTTTTAAATCACTAAGTAAGCTACTAAATGGAATTAACAGTGAAATGATCAAGGAGATGGAGGAGGAATTTTGATTGGCTAGATATGGATTAAAGGGAAAAACTGTAGAACTTAGGGGAATTTAGTTTAATGAGTATTGTGGGCGGAAGATATATGCTGGTATTTTTGTTTGAAAAAGTGCCTTCGAGTGACTGAGAGAGACTGACTTGATGAAGAACATGGAATCATTTAGGAAGTGGCGTAGAGGCCATTATAGATCCAAATGTTCCACAATTGAAACAAACCGATTAAGAAAATGAGGAAGCGAAGAATAAAATTGTATTTGAAGCGTTTCTTATGAAACTCTGCAAACAGGCTTTGGTGGGGGGAATAGAACTTATAGGGAAAAGTATAAGGGAATGTAGGTTAGGATCTTTTGTGTTTGAGTGGTGGTTAGGCTTCTGAAATGAAATCAATGAGTATGTATGTCGATATGTGAAACATGTTTGTTGTAAAACAAATTAATGGAGGTTCTTGAAAATGGAAAAAATGGTGTTTTTAATATAATAGTAGAGTGGAGGCAGGGCATCATCCATGTCTCTTTGGCTATTTAATTTATATATTGGATAGGGAGGTTGGCGGAACGCTATTAGACTACATGAAGAAATGGAAGACGGAGTATGAATGGCCCTGCTTATTGTACGCTCATGATTTAGTTTCCACGAACATCATGCTCTTCTACTTAATTATATATATTATATATATATATTAATATATATATATATATAATACATGATATGTTGTTACTGTGTATATATATATAGTATATATATATTATATATATTATATATATAATTATATTAATATATATATATTATATTTATATATATATATATATATATATATAATATAATAATATATCATATATATATATATATAATATAGAATTATATATATATATATATATATATATAAATATAAATATATTATATAGTAATTATACATACATGAGGGGGTTATCCGTTTTGTTACCTGTGTTATTGATGGTAGTGGACTATGGTCTGGAATAAGAAGTAAGATCTAAAGTTTCAATGTGTCAGAATGGACGCAATCTTAGGACGATGTCTAGCGTGTCGTGAGAAACGAACATTAAAAAATGAGGAATAATAAAAACTTATTCAGGAGGTTGTGTGGTGTGAAGAAAAGGGGGTAAATGAGAGAAATAAATGAGAAGTAGTGAGACTGGTTCGGTTCATGTGGAAAGGAGATCGCGCATGATAGATCACGAATTGGAGATTATAATGACGATATTCAATGTAAACGTAATTCTATAAAAGGGATGATGTTGCGTATGTGTTTCAGTTGGGAAGTCCATACCCGATACGGACCGGATCTTGCATGTATGATCTCTGAGACAGAATGTAATAAAAACTAGAATTATATTAAAAAAACTTAAGTCGTATACGTGAAATACCTTTAACAAGCGACAATGGTAAATCAGGAATCAATAGACGTGAGTTTGATTGAGTATGCCTAAAATGTGTGCCTGAAGTTTATGAGCAACGCTAGGAGGGGCGTGAATAATATAGGAAGGTTGCATTGTTATTGTAGGAGACTGAGCATTAGTGAGCTGCGTTAAGGCCCTGCTGGGACTTTTTTTATTAGGGCGCTGGCGATTGTTATATGCTGTGCTCCAACCTGGGCCCAAGGCTGTTAACGCATTATTGAACACCTCTAATACATTTTGTATAACATGCTTTTATACTCATAGCTGTTCTATACGTGCATGGGCCGTCACCGCGGTGTACTGCTAACTACCAGTGTCCTTACTCTTGGTCCCACTCGAAAGCTGACTATGTGAGTAGTTATTGTTCAAGCTCATACATACTCTCTGTTAAAGACGAGGTCTCTTCAAAACGTGATTAATATAAATCATGGTTACAGAGGGAGAGAGCAGAGATATCAAATTAGCATGGGTCTTTCTTTTCGACATTTGTGGTCATTACCTATCTTACTCTGCTAGCTTGCTGCTTTATACTTATTGCCGCTCATCAATATCTCAACTCGTGCTCTATTACTGAGCTCGCTCTTACACACAATTACTCTTCCCAGTCTTGTCGCGTATTAACTTAACAGACCGAGTACTGTTAAGAGCTCTATAGTATATAAAGATAGATGAAGAAAATGATTGTTTTATGTTTTACTTTTATATTTTTTAATTTTGTTTTATGTACTTTTTATTAATTATTCTAATTATTTATTTATTTGTTATTAATAATACTTATTATTTTATTTTAATTTATGTAATTTAGAATATAATATTGAAAATAAACACCACAGATAGTTTCAGGTTATTATATAAATAAATCAATTTATTATTAATAATAATTTAACTAATTTATATTAAAAATAAAACCTTTATTTAAATATAATATACGAAGTTTTCTTTAAATTAAAAGAAGTGATGTATTATATAATAATATATAAAAATAATCACATATTCATTTTAAAGCATTGTATTATTAAATATATATATTATAAATTAGAATAACTATATAAAATTCATTGATCACATAACCAATAATATTAATATTAGCATTTTTATTTTACCCATAAAAAATATAAATATAATATATGTATGCAGATTTTTAATTATTAATTAAACTAATACCTAGTATTAGATGTATTATATAATAAAAAGCAGAATATAAGAAAATAGATAAAGATACCAATATGAATATACTCCTCTTACCACAATATAAATATGTTGGATATATTAGAAGCCGTGACTACCTATATCTTCTAATCACTACATAAAATTATATCAATATATATATTTCCTATTGAACATAGTGTAAACATTAATATCTCCTATAGCGGAGGCTACTATATCTTTATACGTTATACTTAATACTATCTATAATTATAGATGTTTAAAAATATTAACTCCTTATTATAATATATATATATATAGAGAATATAATTCGAATAGTCAGAAAATATAAGTAAAATAGCTAAAAGGATATTATATAATAAGTAAAGGTAGTAGTAAAAACTAATAGTGCGTGTGGTGCTCTATAAACGGTAATTAATAATAGGTACCAATGTTACTCGTATTTAGGAGTATTAAATATAATATTATGATATATGAAGGGGATCAATATATTATAATTAAGAATTTAATATGATCAAACAATATATTATAGAATGTGAATTAGAAGCAATGAGTTGCCGGCTCCAATATAACTCGTTACAATAGATGCTATATGAGATAGATAATGAATATATAAGCTCAAATACAAACTAAAAACTAATATATAAGTATATATAATATATATAGTAATAGGCTTAAGTGGTAAATATACACCCCTATAGATGATTTATATATATAGTTACTCGACGCTGACATAAGCCTTAAGAGGAATAAGTGAGTCCAAAAGGTGACAGAGGTTTATATATTTATTATCATTATATATATAATACTATATATATATCATGACTGAGCGTGACTCTCCAGCTCAAAGGATAGGTTAATGATTAATATTTAAGGGGCCAAGATATATATAGATGAACCTAACTATAGATCCCTAAAGTATATATGATTAATATATATAGAAGTAAGGGAGACCCTCATATAATATCACCAAAATAGGAGTAGAGATATATATATTTAAGATGTGAACTTAAGTTCCGAGGCGGGTCCCTTATGTGCGGACATGCTCCAACATACCGAGCTCAGTTCGTACCGCATTTTTGTGGTCGTATGAAATAACTATCGCGACTACCATAAATAAGGCGTTGACATATCCTGATATCCGCGTTAATCACTAGCTACAGTACGCATATCCTCAACGTAATCACGTGACATTCCTGCTTCCGAGATCCGAACCTCTCTATGAGAGCAATAAATAATTGCATGAGAGAATTATTGTTTAGTGAGAGTGAAGGTATTTTCAGAACTAACTAATTATGAATAGTATTAAAATTGTGTGGCGACTTTTATTAAAGAGAGCAAGTCAGATAAATGTAATTAGTTATGCATCGTTAATATATCTCATCAGTAGGAACGTTTAATGGGGTGAGCACACTCCTGGTGATGAATATAACTCTCGAATTATAGATTCTGTAGTACTAATATATATATATTATAATAGGTTACGACTTTATATTACAATAATATGAGTACGGTAGTGAAGGTAACAGTTCATCCCAGGGACGTGGATCAGCACTTAAGAACAGATATAGATTACTTCATTAACCATAAAATAGCGCAGTAGTAGGATATATATATATTAATAATAGATATAATATATATAATATTATATAGTATAATAATCTCAGTAAGGCAGCAGAGTAAAGGCACGTGTACTTAATATTACTATGTATATAAGTATATAATAGAGCCCAGCACATAGTGTTATGTATATATCTGATACCTCCCGTAAAAGAGTGTACCTGAAAAGGGAGGGAATATAATGAAGATATGAATATATAGTGTTTAATACTATATTTATATATTAAAGTAATTATTTTATATATATAAATAGTAGGGATATACGGTGAATATAGATGGATATTATAAAGATGTAGCCCGAACGGTAATATAAGCTGTCAAATATTAATTAAGTGAGTGAAGGTCCACATAAGGCCGCGAATATGTAATAATTACTAAGGAGTAGCTAGGGTATATATAGTGATTAATAAGGGGTGTGTATACCTTATATTTAATATTATATTATTTTATAATATAAACTATAATATATAGTGCACTAATTAATTATATGATAGGAAGATAAGCTCGAGGTTAATACGACAATTAATAAGCTATAAATAAAGGATTAAATATATACTATTAAGTTGAATACTCAGTTAATTAAGTAGCGTGAGCGCTCTCTGGTGGCATCTCCTGAACATAGAGCATAGGAAACAAAAGAGAATCAGAGAGCTATAGTGAAGAAGAGTGAAGAGTATAGGACTATATAGCGTAGGGAGGGGCTAAATAGTAGAGTGAGAAGTAGTAGTAACTCATTGTAATAGATATAGCTAGCCAAAGAGAGGCAATAAACATAGTATAATAATTTGTGTGTCAATTGGTCCGATGAATTAAGAGATTCGCAAGGAAAGTCATAAGTGAAGTATAGTAAGATATTTTTATATTTCGGATTACCTAAGATAACCCCGTATTACAGTAGGATGAAGATAAGCTAGTAGAGTTAATGCAATATACTACTAAAAAGTAACAAAAAAAATTGATACGACGAAAACAAATATATCTAGTTATACAGTTGAAAGCATCAACTCAGTGAGGTGAGTGAGTAGGAATAATATAACCAAATTACATAAATAAGTGATGTCACTATATATAGTAATTTTATTAGAGTTACTTATATGATGATAGTTATGTATTTTGTAAATTGTTAGGAAAGAATATGCTCAGAGGTACGAGAATGTAGATGTAACATGTGAGATAACATGTAATAAATTTACACAAATAGTTTGACGGGACATGAGAAGAGAATAGGAGAACCTAAGATGCGTAGAAGCATAGGAAGGGTGTGAGTAAAAAAGACATAGAGAGAGAGTCGAGTGACATTAGCATACGAGGGGTAGGTGGGAGCAGGATGAAGATAGTAGAGGATACTATAAGTAACGGTATAGGGTAATATTGTAGGAAGGAGACATAAGATCTGAGTGAAGGTAATAATACTGAAGTATAAAGTAGAGAGCTGATGAGATAGAATGCTGAATAAATGCTTGAGACAAACAGAGTGAAGGCGGGTTAAGTAAGAAATGTAAATATGACCATGGAGAGCGTGGGGTCATAGAAAATAATCTTAGCCCTCGTAAACATAGAAGTGCTGAATCGATAACTTGGAGATATATAGTAAAAATAAATTAGGAGAGTATGGTACCGTATACTGATACACTATATGACAGGAGGAGTAGGGTAAGAGAACGTGGGTATACCCTCTAACTGAAAGTCCTTTTATTTGAATAGCTGATAAAGATCTTGTCGCTGCACTGTAAGATACCTGAATACAGAGATAAAGCTCTCTCTCTCGTACGCGTGGAGTAATATATAAGTTCTAATGATGGTGAGAGAATAGGAGTGCTCAGCTGTGAGGTATACGGCAAATACTTGGGTGATTGATAAGGAAAAGGTTAACCAAATAGTGTTAATAATAAATAAGACGTATCAATCATCTATAAAATCTTCACATAATAACGCTAATTATATAAAGTGAGTTAAAGGTTGAGATATACTAACTAACTGGTAATAATGTGATTGCTAATCAGTATAAAATTTGTATGATAGTCATACTCACGAGAAATTACTCATGACTCTATCAACTAATGATGCTAAATCAAGGGTGCGAACTAAACATTAAGTGCGATATACAGTTAATAGATGATATGTAAATTACTAAATATTAATGAGAAGAGAAAAATTCACTGAATATCTCATAAATAATGAATATAATCAGAGAGCAGCGCCTACCATAGAGAGGGATTGAGATAGATCTATACTATCGTATACAACAATGCCAGCGTTATCAGATTTCAGTTATGTAGCAGTTACAAGACAAAAAAACACATAGGTAGGGATCTATAGATAGAAGTACTTACAGGAAATATTAAAAGGGTTGATGGTATTGAATTAAGACCATGGAACAGAGAGACGACATCATAGGGTGCTAGTGTGTTATTAGCAAGCACATTGATGCAGAGATGGGGAATCAATACTGATAACAGGTTGAGATTCGTGTATTACAAATACAGAAGGCACGTATAATAATTCTGGTACCTTGCATTTTTCATTAGAACCTTGAAGAGAAATTATCCTTTGAATCCATAGTCTTTTCATGAGGAGATGTACTTTAAGGCGCAACTCGACGAATCACAGACACAATCATGGAGCTGCAAAAGAAAGTATGTATATATCTAGAAAATGCATCTGCAAATGTGCAGAAAGAGGGAAGATCTAATGCCCGATTTGCAATTGGAGCAGACTTATCCGGAAACTGGTACACCCTCCTTATCAACTGATACTAATACGATTACCTTAGTAATTATACATAAGCAATCAAACGTATTCATGATATATAACAAAAACCAGGATTATAAAACATAACAGAAGAATGAGAGAATTACACATTCTCAAAAAGAGAGTTATAAACTAAATTTATATCATTCCTGTGAGTGAAATAGGCGAAGTTAACATGAAGCAAAACATACTGCAATGCACACTAGCTATGTACCCGTCAGGAATTATTTTCTAACTCCGTTTATCTAGTACCGTATTCTATTGATCGGATTATATCATAATGTGGAACCTAGACGCCTCATATCTCCGTAGTAGATTTGTCACCATTAAGAGGGAGTTTAGAAGAGATTGCGAGCTGGGAAGACATCATATGACTATTAACTATGCACCGCGGTTACAACATATGATTCTGGATCCAACATTCATCTGAACATCGGCATATACCATTATCTTTTAATGTCTAGGTCACAGAAGAAAGAGAATATCATCCGCCAAAATCCATTCATGAACGTAGCCAAACCTACTCTAATATAAGACACTTTATAATAACCCCTTATTATTATCCCCACCTCTCCTGGTCTAGGAAGCCTTAAGATAGCACATAATCCATCCATAGAAGCTTGAACGAATAAAAAATCCAACCAACCAAAAAGGCCATAACCCCCAGCTCTGACATTATATCATCCCTAATGAACAATACAACCTTCTACATGCCACATAATGACATACAGAAGATCATATCAAAAAAATAGTATACGACTCTAACACAGCTAGATTAATTAATAATATAGAAAAGTAAAAAGCAGAATAAAAATAAAATAATATCGACTACGACACGAAGATCTACTCAAATGTTAAATTGAGACATAATAAAGCTCTAGGGATGACTAGATAAGTTAGAGATGATTACGTGATAGGTGAAGACAGTCCAGAATGTGCTCCCGTATTGCTTTCTCCGCAGAAGAGTTTGAGAAATAGATCACTTATCAGACAAAACAGGGACATAAACACCAGAAATAGCCTCTAACACGAAGACACGTGAATCTCTAGTTGAAAACTGAAGTGGGGAAAAGAGAGAGATATATCACTATACAATACGCATACAAATATTATAATATCAGCAGCGGGCGTGACCTACGTCGTATGACGAGTCAAAAAAACAGGGAGATGCTATTTCGGAGAAAGAGAGATAACGTTAATGAAGATGTCAGATAATAGGACAGACACTGTGTATACGAGAGATGAAATTAATTTCATACAATATAATGTGTGTATGAAGAAATAATCACAAAACTACATATAGCTCTAGGTTAATACAAAAATAAAGGAAGCCGAGCCAATATTGTGAGGAAGAGATATAACACAATGAGCATAGTTGAGTGGGTAATTCAATTAATAAATTGATTAATACAAAATGCTAGCAATACACTAGAGAAGGACACATGAGGCACATCGGAACTGTGCTGTGCAGTATTGAACTAAAGATGATAATTAACGCAAGTATAAATTAAATATGATACATGAGCAGTATTAAATTGGGCTTAAAGGACTGATACGCCAGACATATGAATGCATAATTACACCCAACAAATCCTGAAAGATTACTCTCCAATCTATATACAGTCAGGCCAACCATGACCAAAAGACGATATGAGAACCGAGAGCAAATGTCCACGAGGACAATTAATGTCCACAACCAATATTTACTGTTGATAAATGGACCAACGCAAGAGATATACGAAGCTTCTCCACAGCTCTAAGCCGACATAGCCGATAAAGGCACTGACGTGCATCAGACATTCCACCCTTCAAGGCAACGACCAGAGTATGATGACCATGTTTATGGCGAGGAGACAGATTATGTATTTCTGGAAAAGACGATAGAGATAAAGAGAAGCAAGGTTAATGAGTAATTGCACGACAAGTTGAGCTAAGGCCAGAGCGTGGGAATAAGGCATCGTGCTATGAAAAACCACATATAAGATGAATATAACAGTGTCGAACGTCAAGCCACCGACTACCTAGAAAGACGAATGAGAAATGATTTTCTGCGGTAAATTGGCAACACTGTGCATGGAGAGGACCTGCGGTGGAGATCGAGAGAGTTACGCAAAGAGACAGAAGAGTGACAGATGTTGATATAATCACGGAGGAGAACCGACAGAGAAAGACCGCGTTGGCTCAGCAGAGGTGAAGAGACCTCAGTAGAGTAGCAAATTTATGTGAACATGTATACATGGCAGACATCTCTAGAGTTCTAAAAAATGACTAGCTAACTAATAATGTGCATGAGGCTCATAAGTCGAGATGATACCGGACATGTTGTGACAGAACAATTTATTGGGAAAGCGAGGTTTGCCCCCACTGACATGGACTCGTAAGCCAATGACTATGAAGGATGATAGGGATGAAATATTAACAGGCAATGCACATCTCATATAATACACTATATAATACTCATATTATCAAAAGAGTCGTTTATTAAATGACTTGTAAAAAATATTAATGAGTCCAAATAGAACACCTAGATTATATAAAATAATAAGCTCTAGATCGACAATAGTCAAAAATAACTTACAAAGAAGTTAATATTATTACTCTTGTGAGTATAGTACAAAATGTAGTAATCGTTTAATTCAACTCATTAATAATTTTACGCTAAAATATGTTAGAGTATCACTTATTCATACATAAGATACCGAATATAGATCATCTTCAACCACTATAATTAAATAATTATATATAAGTTTCAACACATATCTAACTAACTTCATAGTATAATATATCTATATATACTAAGACCCTACCATCCTAAGAAATATATATATATTGTCTGGAATGTCATGTCCATCAAGAACTAATGAGTATAATTTTCTATATAAGATGTCTACGTGTAATTAATTAATATTATCTAATTTCCACAATAATTCACTATACTTATCGTATATATAAATGCCTCTCTTTCAAATTGTAATAGTAATAGTTCATATAAACATAGCATAGTAGTAAAATAACCGAAATGGATTATATTATCCAGGAAATGTAATGATTCCTAAACCAAGTGAACCCCGGCTGCAGACTCTGGACAAGAGGCTATAAATATAAAAGATAATCCATACACTTATAAATCTCTCAAATGCTTTATTAAACATGGACAAACCATAATAATAGTATACATAACCTACCATAAACGTAAAAACACTAAGAATTCTTAATCGACTTTGTACTTTAGGTATAAATAGTATACTAGAAACTTTAAGTAACATAGGATACTACAACCTTCATCATATAGTCCATTAC
>JABUQX010118401.1:0-2500 GCA_015478945.1 Trachelipus rathkii
ATTACTTTTTTTGTATTTAAATTTTCTTGATCCTGCTTATCAGTAGTCAATTTATTGTTAGTATCATATAATAACAATATATGAAAAAAAATCACTGATCCATGAAACTCATTAAGAATATATATATATATAATATATATGATCTATAGTCGGTATTTATATATATATATAATATATATATATATATATATATATATATATATATATATATATATATTATAGGAGATATAAAAAAAAATAAAAATAAAAAATAATATATATATATATATAATTCCAAACTTGGAATGGGAGATATATTAGCGGGATTTAAACAACCAACAAGAAAATAATTATAGGTAGAGTGAAAATTTATCAAGAATATCAGATTGCCCATACGATCTCACGGAGAAGGATGTAGAAAGGAATAAGGAGAAGGAGCAGGGAGATTAAGGTTGTGAAAACAGGGAAATAGTCACATACAAGGAAGAGGAAGAAATACTCCCGTTGATGAACGGGACTAATTGGGAGCCGGACTCGATGTGGAGCCCGATTGAACTTGGAGCCTGATGTGGGGATCATGATTCATTGATGATCAATAATTGCTACGATGTAATAGGTTACTTCCTAAATTTGAACGAATAAGGATCCTGCTTAAACAGAGGAAAATAACTCTCCGAATTTATTACGTGTGATCGATTGCCTTCCAAATGACTGTGAGTATTTAACTTGACAACAGATTGTGTATTAATTTGTAAGCCATTGTTTTACTATTCTTTGAACTCATTGTTCGTTTAAAGTGATAAACTTTATTTAATTAAACACTTGCATTACTACTTGGTTTTTGAACATTGTTTGTCTTCAGACATTAAAAGCAAGATAGGTTAAACTATTTAGCAAGTGTAAATTTATTATTGAAAAGTGACCTTAGCTACTTTATTAATTGTGTATTGATTCCTTAATAGTGTTTGGCAGCGGCCTGCATTTAAAAAAAGTTATCAGTGTAATTGACAGCAAAACATACTTGTGAACCCTAAGATATAACTCTATTTGGTAAACATAATTGTTAATAATTACTTATTTTCTTGAGTCTAATTTTTCCGAATGAGAAATTGCCCTGATGAAAACTGACATTGTATCTTCAGTCTCGATGATGTGCCTCCGACGAAATAGATGAATTCTCGCTGTACTGGACCTCGCTTTTCGTATACTGGTTTGCTTAGTTATTTAATGTCCTTACGTATGTAAATATTGAAATTATTAGCATTTAAAAGTTTTGTTAGGTTAAAAATAAAGATTGCTTATTTTTTTGTAACTATGTTTAATATATTTAGAAAATACTTTGTTGTCCTTCCTCTCCCACCTTACATATGCAAGTCTTAGAAACTAAAGGGTTGAAAAGTGTTTTTATTTGTAAGAGTCAACTTAACGAGACCGGTTGGCCCGTTAACAGTGTGGCTTGTAGTGATTTGGGTATCGAGCCCTCTGCTTAATTTTTTTGTAGGGACTTCGCAAATATGGAAAGGGGGAAAAGGGGTGAATCCCCTTAAACACGTTCGGGCTTTGAAAAGAGATGTGTATATTTGTCGATATATTTAAACACATTTTGGAGCATATTCCCATTAAAAGGTTGTTGGTAGAAATGTTTGAGATTGGAGGAAACATAATGAGGAACCACATAAACAAAGAAAAAAAAAAAAAAACCGAATGGGAGTAGTAAGTATGAGTCACGGAATGTGTAAGGTTATGGTAAGTTTTGGATTTTTTTTATGAGGGGTGGATTTGCGTTCTTTGTAAGTTTGGTATTCCAAACTTGGAATGGGAGATATATTGGCGGGATTTAAACAACCAACAAGAAAATAGAATTATAGGTAGAGTGAAAATTTATCAAGAAGATCAGATTGCCCATACGATCTCACGGAGAAGGATGTAGAAAGGAATAAGGAGAAGGAGCAAGGGAGATTAAGGTTGTGAAAACAGGGAAATAGTCACATACAAGGAAGAGGAAGAAATACTCCCGTTGATGAACGGGACTAATTGGGAGCCGGACTCGGCTAAATTGGAGTTAGACTGGACGTGGAGCCCGATTGAACTTGGAGCCTGATGTGGGGATCATGATTCATTGATGATCGTTAATTGCTACGAAGTAATAGGTTACTTCCTAAATTTGAACGAATAAGGATCCTGCTTAAACAGAGGAAAATAACTCTCCGAATTTATTACGTGTGATCGATTGCCTTCCAAATGACTGTGAGTATTTAACATGACAACAGATTGTGTATTAATTTGTAAGCCATTGTTTTACTATTCTTTGAACTCATTGTTCGTTTAAAGTGATAAACTTTATTTAATTAAACACTTGCATTACTACTTGGTTTTTGAACATTGTTTGTCTTCAGACATTAAAAGCAAGATAGGTTAAACTATTTAGCAAGTGTAAATTTATTATTGAAAAGTGACCTTAGCTACTTTATTAATTGTGTATTGATTCCTTAATAGTGTTTGGCAGCGGCCTGCATTTAAA
>JABUQX010118403.1:0-19122 GCA_015478945.1 Trachelipus rathkii
TTTAGTCTTAATTGAATCATTCGATTTTAACAGCATTCTAATTAATTCTGTTTATTTGCAAGAATCTAATCCCATACAAATTCCAGATGTTTGGGGTTTGTGGATTGTGGAGTTTTTAATTTATTGATTATACCATACTTATTTTTTGTGATTCAGTTGTAAGTTATATTAGCTGAGTATGGCTATGTAGTGTTCGGATGCGTTAAGCCCTAGGCTAGGTTTTTTGGACTTATTAAGTATAATTTTCGGTATTTAACTATATCAAAAATAATGTCGGTCTTAATTTTTATGGAGTAATTTTGATATTAAATTAGTGCCAGATCTGTAGATGTCACTTTTGTAATTTTAACTTTTGTACAGCCCTTGACTGGGCCTAGCTAAGCTATATTTGAGCTTATATAAATTTTTACCTTCTTTTTAGATCTAGTTTATTTTTTCATGGATTTAGTATATTTAATTAACATGGTGTTAATAAATATTTCTAATGTGTGTGCACTATATTTGATAGTTGCTGGACTGTGAGAAAGTGAAGGACGTTAATAGCCTGCCCTGCAAAGGATTTTTGTTAAGGAAGGAGATTGCAAGGCTGAGTGAAATTGTGAATGAATTGAAGGATTTGATTATCTGAGTAAGAAGAAGGGGAAGTGTTAGGAAACAAGTTAGCGAGGGATTGTCGATAGGCAGGAGGGAGTTTTGATAATGGGAAGGATAGGAGCTAATGTTACTTCACGCTAGGAAGGAAATTGATCAGGAAAAAGCTAAAAAGTAGTTTAATAAGTTGCAGATGAATGGAGGAATTGTAGAAACAGAAAAATATTATGTCAGTCAGCAGCCTAGTGACCTACAGTAACAGGTTTGACTGTTTCCAAGATGGGGAGGGATCAGAGAGGCCAATGGTATGTTGAGTTTTCTTATGATATGATACCTCAGATAAGACGTTTCAAAAATAACGATGAGAAATAAACGATTTGAGAATATGTTATCGATGTGCTAAGATTGCCAGGGTATCGTCGATACAGTTAATAGATAAGGATTGGGTTAAAATTTCATTCAAATGTGACACAAATATATAGGCCTGACAAGAAAAGCAGAAGTATTTAATATGCAGATTAAATTGAGGTTGATTCAGAATAAAGCTAGTGAAGAAGTGTTGATTTCTGGATTTTGCTAAGGTTAGTGGAAGACGATGACATGGGGAATAGGCTTTAGGTGTAAATTGATAAAGTTAGAAATTAGTTTTTTTCAGAAATTATTAAGTTTTTGATTTATGTTTTGTTTTCTTTAATTTCTGGATAAATCTTTTTCCAGTAGACAGAGTTCACTCAAAGTTGTGTTGGTGAACTTTCAGTACCAGTTTTGAGACATCAAAAATCTACGTAAAGCTAAGGTGCATGACTAAATTCTGATATTAATAATTATAGCAATCGGGTAACTGTAACAGTGTAAGATAAAATAAAATTGAGTTGGTTACAGGCGAATTAAGTGATAGCAATAAAAGAATAGCTATTCTAATATTATTTTGCTATCAAACAAAGGCTCAGTTAGCTTAGAATAGCTTAGATATCAGAAAATATAGCTGATAGTTAGTAACCATAAAGAGGAGCGCTAGAAATTATTTGCATAGTCTGAAGCATGGATTAATGAAAAATCTGTATAGAGATTCCTTCGGGAATTATGCAAATAGATGATATTCACATATTATAATACCAGCAGCAAAAGTTGGTAGTGGCGGTTGCGCTTTATTGTTATAATATAATCTCAATGTGTGTGATATGAGACATTTAAACTAATCATGAGTTGAATCTGAGTGCTGGTAGATAATCCTTATGTACAATAATTCAAACAGAGAGGCGGTTTTTACGATCTCCTAGAAAAGATCAGAATTACAATTGGAAATGATGAAAAATTGAGAACTATAAGAAAAAAGTTAATCAGTAACGGGTGATTGTGTGATATTCCTGGCATTATCAAATGGAGTCTTTCTAATATTACCATAGGAGTTCTATATTTATATATGATAATAGATAATTTGTAGATACATGGTCCATGAGCTTACAAGACACGATATGCTGTTAAGACTTAATATTAACTAGCAATAAAAGTATGGTGAATGATGTTAGAGTTGAGGAAATTTAGGAATTAGACCATAATTAGTTTTAACAAATGAAATTGATATCTGGGCCAAATTGCAAGTTAATAAGAGAAAAGATTAGGATTCCAAAATGGATATTTACCGAAATTCGAGACAATGCCTTAGTATATTAATGACTGGGAATAAAGAGTTGAGACCAAAACTGTATTTATCATAGTGAGATATTTTTTAAAATTTGATGAAATATTCATTCATAGCGACGTCCGGGGCGGGCCAGCCTTCTTTAGAGGGGTGATTCGGGTCCACTCTAAAAATAATTGCAACAAATTTGGAAAACAAATCTTTGTTCTTGTCATCTTTATTTGATATTAGACCCAAAATGAAATTTCAGGGAAAAGATAAATAGCAATCAAAATAAAAGAATCGACACTAGAATATTTGAAAGATGAAAAAACTTTGGAGTCTAGAAGAAATTTAGCAGAAAATCCTTTTATCAGTTTTAATGATGATCAGAAATCTTAAAATTCCCCTTCGATTTTCTCAATTTTACTCATATTTGTTGAATGTAAGAGAGTAATGAGAGGTCTCACATAGAAAGATACACAAAGAACATCACCATTTAGAGATTTGACATTTGATTTAAATATGCAAGTAATCTTAACCAAAGAATTACTACCCATTTTGGATGGGGGAGAATTTATATCCAATAGAAACCCTTCCATTTTTTAGTAGACTTGTTTGAAATGTATATGCATTTAACATACTAGTAAATAAGGCCCAAAATGATAAGGCTACTTAATCTAACTTACAATTCTAAACCTGTAACTTCAAAAATGATAAAAATCAAAAAAATATATATTTTAATTAAGAAAGGAAATATAATATAGTATATATATAATATATATATTTTAATTATCTATATTTATAATATATTATATTCTTATATATATATTCTATATATATTTTCTATATATATCTATTTATATATATTTATATATTATGTTATTATATAATTATTGCTATATGTATAATATATATAATATATAATTATTATTATATTATATATAAACTTTATATATATATTATTATATAAGATTTAATTATATATATATATATTATATCATATAATATATATATATATATATATAATATATATATATATATATATATATATATATATTTACCGTATATATTACTGTTTTATTCTATATATATTATACTATATTTATTATTTTATGCATATATATTACAATTTTATTTACTTTCACTATTTTCATTTTTATATATCAAATATATTATACATACATACATATATATATTTTCTATTATATATATATATATATATTATATATAATATATACTATATATATTATATATATATATATATATATTATATATATATATTATCTATATTCTTGTTTTTGGACATGATTATTATTTATTCATATATATATTATTATATATATATTATATTCATTCTTCTTTCTTTTTTCTCTTTTTTTTTTTTTTCTTCTTTTTATTTTTTCTCTTTATTTTTTTTTTTTCATTTGTTTATTTTTTTCTCTTTTATTCTTATTTTTTTTTTTTTCTTTTTCTTTCTCTTTTTTTTTCATTTCCTCTATTTTTTTTCTTCTTTTCTTTTCTTTTTTTTTCTTTCTTCTTTTTATATCTTTTTTCTCTTTTTTTTTCTTTATTCTTTTTTTCTTTGTTCGTCTTCTTTATGTTACCTTTTCGTTCTCTTTTTCATCTTTTCTTCACTTTTTTTTTTGCTTTTTCTTTTTCTTTTCTTTCTTGTTCTTTTTCTTTTCTATTTTCCTTCTTCTTTTTCTTCTCTTATCCTCTTCTTTTTGGGGTGGGAGGTCCATCTCTCTTCCCGATTATAAAATATATATATTTATATATAGTATATATATATATATTTACCCTATATATATATATATTATTTGCTTTATTAAATATTCATGTTGTACATTTGCGGAAATTTTTTATAATCTTGAGATATATTAATAATTATATTATTATATATATATATTCTATATCTATCTACTATTTTATATAGTATATATATATATATATTATAATTGTATTTGTCTATATATATCTATATTATATATTATATATAATACAGATATATATATAGATGTTTATCTGAACGTATATCAGTATCCTATATATTATTTAGTATATATTCATATCATAATCTATTATATTGTATATATACTCTATTAATTTATAGATTTCTATATATTATAGATTAACTATATTATAATATATTATATATCATATTAATATATAATTTTCTACTTATTATATAATATAATATATATATATTACTTATATAGTATATATATACTATATATTATATTATTATATATTTACTTATATAATACTATTATATATTATATCTATATATATATATATATATTTCTGATATAATATATCTTATATTATAACTATATATATATATATTATATAGCGGATTACCGGAACCACTGGTTCCGGCGGAACTTTCCGGCCGGAACCTCAATTTTTTTTGAAGTTCCGTTCCCGGCCGAACTAATTGCTTGGTTCGGCCTGGAACCTAACCGGAATTTCTACTTTTTCAAATTGTCTTTCTTAATAAATTATTCAGTAATTGATTTGTCATTTTTACAATCATGTTATGATTATGCAATAAAAAAATATAATGAAATATATATTAAACAGTCCGCCCTCGTAGAACACGGGGGTTAGGTTCCTGACCCCCCGCGTTGTAGGCGATTAAAAATAAATACTTTCAAATTCCCCTAAGGAAATAATTATCATTGTTTATAATTTTTTTTACCTTTGTATAAGGTGAGTAAAATAGCAGCACAGTATTTTATTTAATCCTAATAATAATTGAATAACATTATGCAGATACAATGTTATGTTACAGAACAGTTAATATAAACATTTTTATTTTGACTAGTTAATTAGTAGGATATTTATTACATTACAGTACCGTACTCTACATATCTAAAAATTTGAGCAATAAAAAGTTTTTAGTTTTTTTTAAATGAAAAAATATACAATGTACAAACCTTTAAAAAATTTGGAGATAAAATTGTTTTTATATATTTAAATTGATATGCTTGAGGACTCGTCTAATATAAAATTTTTAAAGTTATAGCCAATTGAGCAACAAAAATCATGTTTCCTTTCAAAATTGTAAATGAAGTTTGGAGGTGTAAGAGATTTGAAGCCAGTCCAGAATCTATATGTGTATCTGGCTGCCTTTTTTGAGTTAAATGACATTAGTTCATCGTAATTGACGCTTTTTGCCTTTTTAGCTGCTGCCAAATATCTTTTTATTTTTTTTCTTTTCATTTTCATTATCTTAACATATGTATGTATATTTTTATTCTAAATTTTTTTTGCAAATTTTAATTTTAATTTAAATTTTGACATATTTATTTAATTAATTTTAAATTTTATTTTTTCATTATTTAGTATCCTAATTCTTGGCTTCGAATTCATCTTTTTGACAACCGCGGCTATATTCAAGATTTCCCGTTCTTATAAGACCGCTGTCTTACGAGGGACGACCATGTATGTGAACCAAATACATGATAAAATGGACTTCGACCTAATAACTTTCGAAAATCTTTAATATATGAAAATATTTTCACAGCCTCGATTACGTGGTTTTAATACTCTAGAACGGGGTTGGGGATATTTTTGTTTTTTATGAAGATTTTTTTCATTTATTTTTATTTTTTTACACACAAATTGCTTTTTTAATTGTTATTTTTATAAAATTAGTTAATATCCCAATTATTGTCTATTAATTAATAAATAGGTAAATTACATTTTTAGTTTATCTCAAGCCTAGTTAATCCTCTAACTTACGAAAATCAAAAAGATATATTTCTAATAGGTCTATAATATTATATATATTTTATATATATCATATAATATATATATATATATATATATATAATATATACTATTATATATAATATAATATATATATACATATAAATTCTTCAATTTATGCATGCTAAATATACACTGTAACTGAAATACGGAAAATAATTATTATATATATATATATATTTATTATATATATATTATATATAATATTTAATATATTATATATATAGTATTATATTTATCAATAATACCTCATAATTATTTATAAATATTAAAATTATATTCATATCTTGTTTATATATATATAATTTTCTCTTATTTTATTTTTATTTTCTTACTCAAAACTTACGTGAAACCAACATTGAGTTTTGAAATTTTTTTAGTTATGTAGATGAAATATACTTATCATTAATTAGGTAATATCTAGGATTAATTATTAATTTAGAAAAAAAGTGGTCTAAAAAATAAAAAAATAAAAAAATCAAGATTTTTTAAAAAAAAAAAAATACGTAAAAAAATCAGTTGATTTAAACATTAAGATCTTATTGTCCAATTGCTCTAGAATCTAGACCTCTGGATAAATAAAATTTGTACAGGGTATTTTTCATATTGTTATATATTTTTCTATTATTATTATTATTATTATTATTATTATTATTATTATTATTATTATTATTATTATTATTATTATTATTATTATTATTATTATTATTATTATTATTATTAAGACTAGTATAAAGAAATTAATTTTAGGTAGGAGTCCGACTATAAACGAATTATATTCCTAAAACTGTCTTTAAGCAAAAAAAAATTAAATTTTAAAACAAGATCCATAATTTTCTTACTTTAAAATGAATTTATTTGAATTTTGAATGTTGTGGTGTAGGAAAATTTAAGTTGCTCTCCATTGTTGTGGAGTTAAACGTCACCTCTTATCCTCAAACACACGTTACCCCTCGCTTCTGAAAAAAGTCTTTATCTTTAAACCTTGAAGACCCGTTAGAACTTACATATATAAAGTGCGTTTCCAGAAGCCAGACTGCAGCCCGGGCGGGCACTACAGGCGCACATGCACTCGTTTCCAGAGCCACGTTTTGCTCACTTCTTACCGTCACGTTAAACGTCAACTATTTTGCTTGTTTTTTAATGTCATGTTAGCGCCCGTTCCTGTTTAAATCCTCGATTTCGGGAATTAATAAATGGGTGGGCTGCGCGGAGAAACTAACTTTGATTTACAAAACAAATCTTTTTACAAAACGTGTGTCGAAATGGCTTGCCAAAATTTTTTTAATATTTCCAGTTAACTTTTATATTAAAGGTACCTAAACATATCGTATCATTTCATAAAATAGATTAATATATTATAAGTATAAGAGTCATGGGCGTAAGGCAAGATTTCATTTAGGGGTGGCAAAGGTTGAAAGTGATAATTATATAATATATATATATATATTATATATATATTCATATTTATATACAATATATTTTTCATTATATTTATATTCTATATTTATATTATATATATATTATTATAATATATATAATATAAATATATTTTTCTATATCATATATATATATATATATATATATATATTATATATATATAATATATATATATATATATATATATATAATAATATTTATAATCACGTTTGTTCAATTAATAATGACTACTTTCATTGTCTATTACGATTGATTATCTTTTTCAGTTTTTCCACTTAATAAACCCTTAAACGTCGTCTGGCAAAAATAAAAGCTGTTTTTTCATTTTTTTTTATTTCGCCAAGAATTAGGGGGCGGACAACGGCCCCTGCCCCCCCCTGTATATACGCCCATGATCAAGAGTATTGTTTACAAATTGCAGCTATGATCCGACGGGCTCTTAATCGCCGTTTCAAAGGTACTCAATTTCCTGTTTCTCTGATTGGTTAAGTAATTTTATTTATCAATATTTCGACTGCGTTTCTCGAGTCGATTTTGCACACGGCCTGCACTCGGGCTTCTGGAACCGCAGATATCATAGTATATTACTTTTTTTAACCTAATTACAGAGTAATGATCCGCTATTCAAATTTTGGCTTGCAGAACTAAGAGCTCACAGTAAGGATATGACAAGATGACAGATACTTCTAGAGAGACTTCCACTTGTTTAAATCAGACAAGTTTAAGTAGAATATGTAAGGTTTCCAGAAGGACCCCGAGTGCAGCCCGTTTGCAAAATTGACTCGGAAACGCTTCGAATAATACTGAAAAAAATGCTATTAACCAATCAGAGAACAGAAAATTTTAGTACCTGGCAAACGGGCCGAGCGCACTCGTTTTCTTTGGATCAAGCTGGCATTCTTTGTAAGCAATACTCATTATACTTAATATGTTATCTATTATGAATGATACGATATACTTAGTATCCTAATATAAAAGTACTAAAGTATTAAAACTAAACTTAAAAGTTTTTACTACACATTGTCTTCTGTAAAAGGTTTTTTTGTAAACAAAGTATTCTTCTGCGCAGCTCGCCCGTTTATTTAATTCTCGAAATCGAGGATTTACAACGGGCGCCCTAACTTGACTTTAACGTGACATAGAAGTGCGAAAAGCTCTGGAAACGATTGCATGTGTGCCCGCCGCGGGCTGCAGCGGGCTTCTTGGAAACGCAGCTTATGTAAAGTGTAGCTGAAGTCGAAAAGTTCCGCGTTCCGGCCGAACTTTTTCCAGGTTCCGGAAAGTTCCGGTTCGGCGGAACCAAAAATTCTGGTTTCCGGTACATCCCTAATATATATATGATATATTATATATAGTAATATATATAATATATATATATATATATATATATAGTATATATATATATTATATATAATATATATATATATATATATATATATATATATATATTATATAATATATATATATATATTATTTATTATATATATTATCTATATTATATAACTATATAATATTATATACTATATATGTTTATATTATTATTATTATATTTTATATTATATACTAATATATATATATAGTTATATTATATATATATAATATATATATTATATATATATTATATATTTATATATAATATATATATATTATATATATAATATGATTCATTGGGGGCCAGGCCTTTGAGTACTCAGAACTTAATGGGATGAGAAAAACGGGTTGCTTTAAAAACTATTCTTGAAGCTTTCTTTTTTTGGGGACGTGGATTGGCTTAGTGGATAAAGCGCCGTTTACTGTACCTCAGCAAACGCGGAGGTCCAGTGTTCGTATCCCGCTGATGTGAAGAGTAAAATCCTCTGTGACTCATTCATTTAAATTGGAAGCGTCTTGACGTTAATGGCTTAGTTCGAGTGTGGTTAGCGAAAATTTGTTCAGAAGGGAAACGAAATAGAGAAGCCATCGAGGAAGATTGTTAAAGAAGAGTAAAGGAAAATCGAATAGTTAATTGGAAATGAAGAATGAAAATCTTGAAGGCAGTTCAATATTTCTTTGTGTGATTTATATTCGAGAGGCGTAATTTGGGGATGCTGGTTTCTAATTATAGCATACATATTTTTATTCTTTTATTCTTTGTTTTTAAAATATTTAAAATTTAATTCCCCATTTATCCTTGTATTTTACCATAATTGTCCATGTTTATCGGTATAAAAAAAAAGTTGATTCAGGGTGACTCTTTTCATATAATTTTGATTTGAAATTAAATACCTAAGATTTCTTAATGTATAGAATTTAAAAGTTGCGTTATCACTTATATTATAGAAAGTGTGAAGCTGCGTTTCCCGATGTCCGTCGAGTCATTGAATGAATATTTTTAAATGTCTCCTGCATCTTCGTGAATTATTTCTTCATAAATTCCGTCATTCCACTGGTTTTGCAAGGGTTCGGATTTCCCTTGCTATCACATTAATCTTTTGGTTTAATGGTGATAATACGCGTATACGCATATTAATAATAATCAGTGATTTTAGTGTAATTTACTTGTTAATAATGTTTTTATGGAATAGCAAATAGTGGTGATATTTAATTTAACTAGTGGAATATATGTGTATTAGCTGCTATATTATTTTATAATGTGAGATAGTTGTGAACAATGTGTAAAAATATCCACGTGAATAGTATGTGTATAGTCTTTTATAATTAATTTATCTAAAATTGTGTATATTGCTTTATAAATAATAATATTTCATGAGATATTTATTGATAGTATATTCTACGTAGACAGATTGCTTATGCTGGAAATACATGATAAAAATTTTGTTAATATATGTGGGTTGGCACAGAGCAGTGGATAAATCAGATTTTTATTAGTGAGATGACTTGTTATTAATTATAACTTTTATTTATAAAACTCTGGAGATCTGTGGTCGTCTTTTTTTTGTTTTTTTAATTAAGGGTATGTTGTTTTCTTTTTGTATAATTTATGTATTTTTTTAAAAATTATCTTTTATATATTTTATTTATTTTATAAGAGCGCCCGGTAGCTTAGTGTTGGTAGTATTTTCCACTTTCAACTATCAAGTGAGGTCGCAGGTTCGCACTGTCTTGTGTGGTGAATGTGAGCATTTCTCTCTCTTAGGCCTTTTGCTTCCGTCTCTTGCTCGTGACCGGACTTTTACCAATCCGATTGTTACATACCCCTCCCTTAACCATAGGGCTCTGCCTGTGATTCGGTCGGTGTTTTTTGCTTCGTTTATTGAATGATTCACTACTTATTATTTGACTATATTACTAGATTATCATAATATATTTAGTTTTATTATATCTGTTTATGCTGTAGGGTGGAGAGGTTTCATGAATTTATATTATATTTTTTCTTATGGTAGTTGTTATTTTATCTGGATCAATATATATTATTCTTTTCGCTTTACTACTTATCCTTGCTATTTTATCGATCTTGTTGGGTGTATATATGTTTTATATTATATTTATATCTATCCTACTTCATATATATTTCTATTCATATGTGAGTAGTTGGGGTATTGGCTTTTCCTCTTTATATATACTACTTTTCTCTTGCCTTACGTTTATATCTATTATTTGCGTTTTGCTAGTTATTATCCTATCTGTTATACTAATCTATTAACTTATTACTTGAATATGACATGTACATCCGCATCCTCATCCTACATGTCGGAACATTCTTTTGTCACTAAGATCTGACATCTCGCTATCCTCTACTCCTTCGCAGCGTCGCATCCGCATGATGCCCACATCCTCTTTTTAAATGTAGTGATTTCTTGCAAGGATTTGTTTCCTACATTTGGATTTTAAATCGCCATAAATATAATTAAATATTTATTTTGTCCTCTTTTAATGCATTGGGAGTTTTATGATAATTGTAATTGGAAGCCCTATATCCCAAGTAACAAGTATTACTATAATATATTATATTATATATAATATATATATATATATATATATATATATATCTCTATATTACTGCTACTTACTATTACTTTACTAATACTTTTACTATATATATTATATATATATATCTTTTTATATTATTTTATATATATTTTTATTATATATTTATATACATATTTTTTTTTATTATATGATATATCTTATTTTATATATATATATATACAATATATATATCTTTTTAATTAATTATTTAATACCGATACTTATTATTACTTGATGATATAATATGGTTAGTGTTCTATTATATTTTTTCTGGATACTTCACTGTTTATTTTGGGCGCTATTTAATATTATATCTTATTTGGTAGTATTTCTCGATGAGTATTTCCTTCACTTACCTAGTTTTATATCTATTTTATTGTATTTTTTGTAGTTTTTAGCCAGTACTATATATTTTATTCATTCAGTTTTTTTTATGTTCTTTCTATTAGTACGTGCGGTGAGTCACTCATTTAGTTATAGTTAATTGTACTACCCTTATGATTTCTATATTCTGACTATCATCTTCGTTTCTCTGTTGCATCTATATAATATTTTTTATATACTATCTTATCCTTTTTTTATTATTTATTACCTTTATTCATTATAAATATTGTTATATCGTTTTATTTTTTTTATTATATCTACGTGAGTCATTATATATAGACATTTATTTTATCGGTTATTTTTCTATTATTATCTATATATACTTTCAAACCCTTCTATATATTCTATATAATATATATCATATATTACTTAACTTATATCTTATCTACTTCTTTATTTATACTTATATATATATATACTAACTCCTAATATATTATATATTACACTATATTATAGTTTATTATACAGTTCCCGTTATCTCCTTTACTCTTATTTAATTTTATATATGTACCTGTCCCATTACCTAATACCTCTATATATATAGCTTATATATTACTATAGTTACTATTATTTATACTTATTAAATATGATATATTTGTATACTATTAACTCTTTTCATTATATGCTTATTACTATAGTATATTTTTTTATATTCGTTAGTAGCTTTCATACTAGCGTATACTTCCTTAGTTTTTATGTTTAATAATATATATATTTATATCAAAAAAATATTAAATCAATAGACATTTTTATTTTATTTTTTTATTATTTAATTATCTATTTTTTATATATTTATTATATTATATTCTTTTTTTGTTTACTATATTATTATTTTATACTATTATATATTATATTATACCTATATATATCTTATATCTATTAAAATATGATGTCTTTTATTTATTTTATTTCTTTATATATTATATATCTATATTCTATATTCTATCTATATTATTATATATAGTATATATATCTTATATATACTAGTATATATAGATATAATATATATATAAATATTAAAGATCATCCATTATACCTACTTATAATCGGTAATATTATATATAGCTCCTATATCTTGCGTATTATGCCGGGTATCTAGTATTATATACTATATATATATATATATTGATTATAGTCTATATATATATAATGGGTATTACTACACTAGTAGTATGACCCGCTAATTAGTGATTATATAATATACCATATATATAAATTACTTATATATTATAGTATATATATTATATATTATCTATATATATAATTTTACTTAAAAAATACTATAAATTATTTAGTACAAATAATTTTTTTCTTTATAATTAAAAATAATATTATAATATAATATTATATATATATTCTTATATATAATTATATATTTCTATATATTCTATATATATATATATAGCTTATTATATTATATATATATATATATATCATATGATATAAATCTATTTCTCATATATATATTATTATATTCTTATTATATATATATATATATTCTATCTTATATTATTATGATATTATATTATATTAATATATATTTATTATCTAATATATATATATATATTATCTATATTATTATATTATATATACTATATATTATATATTTATATATATATATATATATTATATATATATAATATATAGATATTTTATATATCATATTATATCTAATTCTTCTTTAATATATATATTTATAATGTATATATATCTATAATATATATATTTATTATATATATATATAATATATCTATATAATATATATATATAATATCTATGTTATATATATTACGGTAGTATATGAATTATACGATATATAATATATATATATATATTTTATTATACTATATTATATATTATATAATTTTTTTAATTCACAACTTGCAGATAACATCCGCATCCTCATCCGCATCCTCATCTACTTTAAAATCCGCATCGCATCGCAATCCTCATCCTCTTTAAGATCCGCATCCGCATCCGCAAAACATCAAATTTTGTGACATAACTCCCATTATAATATATATATATATATTATATATTAATATACTTTATATTATATATATATATATATTATATATAAATATATATATATATATATATATAATATATAATATATATATAGTATATATATATATATATATATATATATATATATATATACATATAATATATATATATATATATATATATTATCTATATATAATATATATATATTATATATATAATATATATATATTATTATATTATATATATATAAATATATTATATATATATTATTATATATATATATAATATATATATATAAGTTAGTAAGGAGGCGCAAAGCAACTTGACGGCCCAAACCGGCTTCCTGAAGTTGCAAACCGAAGTTTGTCACATGTTGCAAAGAGCAACATTTTGCAACATTTTGGTGGTTTTTCCAGCTTGACGTGTCAAGGTTAATGGGTTTTTAAGGTCGTGAGACCGAATTTAAGGTCTGAAAGACCGACTTCCGAGGGTTTGAGCCTGAACTCAAGATTTTACCCCCAAAAAGGGGCTTAAGCCCCCCAAAGGGCGGCCCTTTTGGTTCCTAAGTAATGGCGTTTAAATTAATCGTAAAAAAAGAAAGACTGAAACCATGAAGGCTGGGTAGAGCGAGCCAGATTCGGACCGACGGATTTTGGAGTCGGATATTCGGTGTGCGGAGTCCAGTTTTAGACCCCTGGAGGGGGTCCCTCCCTGAAAAAAGAAGAATGCATGAATTGCACAACAGCGGAAGAAGAAGACAAGAAGAAGAAGAAAAGGAAGAAGAAGAGAGGAGAGAATAAGGCAGGAGGGAAGTGATGGAGAAAGGAGGAGAGGGAGAAGGAACTTCAGAGTCCGGTACCGACACCGGGCGTTTGGAGCCGGGTGGCGGTGCCTATTAGCTAAACAATTTGTTTAATAAAAATACAATTATCCATGGACATACGTTTCGAGCATACTGATTCTGTTCTACCATGTACATATCGTCAATTCCATTGCATCTTGCAAAGATAACCCGCCTTTCTAAAATTTTGAAGACTGACATTTATATTTTCCAAATCTCGTTTCTTTTATAAACGTCAACTAAAATATATTGTTTGCTTATTTTTATTTTACAAGTTGCTTGGGGTAAGTTTTATAATTTCATTCTGTACTATTTTTCGTTTTTTTTTAAATTTTTTTTTTGCTTTCAAAATTTAAATCTTTTAATTACTTTTAAAATTTTATTTCTTTTTTCTTTTTTAAATTTATGGCTTTTTCATGTTTATAACGTAAAAAATTTTGCATTTTTTACATAAACACCTAAGCATTGTAAATCAAGTAAATCAAGTACAATAAACTGCCCTCCAGTCACCTCTAACCATCCATATTATTGATCTATTGATTCACGTCATATTTTTCTTATTAAAATTGTTATGTTTTACATACCCTAAAGCCAGGTAAATCAGTAAATTCAGTTAATCAAAACAGCCATCCTACCCATTCTTGATCCATTGATCTATGATCTATTGATCTATTGATCTATTGATCTATTTGATTCAAGTAATATGTTTTAGTAAAAATTTTTATGTTTACATACCCTAAAGCAGTAAATGGCACAGTAAATACAGTTATCGAACCCCACTCTATCTCTTCCTACCATTCTCGTGATCTTATTGATCTATTGATCTAATTGATCTATGATTCAAGTCATATTTTTGTTTAACATAAAAACAAAAAACTTTTTATTTATTTTTGCCTTTGTTTTCTTTTTATAATCGTCAACTAAAATATATTGTTTGCAATTTTATTTTTATAAGTTTCATTTATAAGTTTATAAGTTTTCATTCTTATTTTTTTAAATTTTTGCTTTCATTTTAAAATTTTTAATTACTTTTCAAATTTTATTATTATTTTTATTTATTTTTGTTTATTTCTTAAAAAAACATTTTGTTTTAACTAAAAATTTATTCTTTTTATGTTTTATAATCTTGAAAAAATTTGCATTTTTTTACATACCTAAAGCCAGTAAATCAGTAAATCAGTAAATCAGTATCAGTAAATCAAACTGAATTTAAAGAGTAAAATCAGTAAATCAGTTTAATCAAGCTACCCACTCCACCCTGCTACCCATCCATGATCTATTGATCTATTGATCTATTGATCCATATCATAATCAAATTTTGTATAACAAAACACAAGACTTTTATTTATTTTGTTTGTTTTCTTTAAACTATTTTTTGCGTTTAATTTGATAGGTCAAATGTCCATTTTTATTTTTAACCTTCAAAATTTGCATTTTTACTACCCTAAAGCAGTAAATCAGTAAATTCCCTTAATCAAACTTGCCCTTCCGCCCCCTCCTACCCAATTCAGTGATCTAATTGATTCTATTAGATGGCTATTGATTAAATCATATTCTGAGATAGAGATTAACTGAGATTTCTTCTTTTCCCTCATAACTTTTTCAATCTTTATTCTTTTCTGCTTTTAAGTGATATGTATAAGAAATAGTGGAATGAATCCCCTCTCCTTCCCTACCCACTCTCCCCTACTTTTATTTATTTTGTTTTGCTTTCTTTAAACATTATGTTTTTTACGAGACACCTTCTTCTTTTTATGTTTATAACTTAAAAATTTTTTTGCTTTTACAACAGAACTTTTTAATGGACTTGAAAAAATAATATCAGTCATCAAGTAAATCCTCAGTACATTATCAAGTAATCAAACCAACCCACTCTATCCTCCATACTATCCATTGATCTATCTGATCCAATTGATCTGTATTATCTATTAGTCTATTCTGATCTATGATCTATTGTTTCAAGTCAGTATTTTGTATAACATAACACAAAAACTTTTATTTATTTTGTTTTGTTTTCTTAAAACATTTTGTTTTTACTAAAAAATTTATTCTTTTTATGTTTATAACTTAAAAAAATTTGCATTTTTACATACCCTAAAGCAGTAAATCAGTAAATCAGTAAATCAAACCACCCATCTCCTCCCTCATCCTATGAGTATGATCTATTGATCTATGAACTATTGATCAATTGATATATTGATCTATTGATCTATGATTCTATTGATCTATTGCTTTCAAGTCATATTTGTATAACATAACACATAAAACTTTTATTTATTTTGTTTTGTTTTCTTTAAACATTTTGTTTTTACTAAAAAAAATTATTTATTTTTGCTTATTCCGTTTAAAATATTTTGATTTAACTAAAATTTCTTTCTTTTCACGTTTATAACTTAAAAAATTTACGTTTTTACATACCTTAAAGCAGTAAATCAGTAAATCAGTAAATCAAACTACCATCCAGCCATCCTCCTACTCTTCTATTGATCTATTACTCTATTGATCTATTGATCTATTGATCTATTGGATTCAAATCATGCTATTGATCTATTGATCTAGTGATCTATTGATTCAAGTCATATTTTGCATAACATACAAAAACTTTTATTTATTTTGTTTTGGTTTTCTTTAAACATTTTGTTTTTACTAAAAAATTTATTCTTTTCATGTTTATAACTTAAAAAATTTGCATATTTACATACCCTAAAGCCGTAAGACCGTAAAGACATTTAGCAAGCTACCCTCCAGCCACCCTCAATCCCTCCTGTGATCTATTGATCTATTGATCTATTGATGTATTGATTCAAGTCATATTTTATATGACATAACACAAAAACTTTTATTTATTTTGTTTTGTTTCTTTAAACATTCTTGTTTTACTAAAAAATTTTTATTTTTGCTCATTCTGTTTAAATATTTTGTTTTAACTAAATTTCTTTCTTTTCATGTTTTATAACTAAAAATTTACGTTTTTACAAATTACCCTAAAGCGTAAATCAGTAAATCCAGTTAATCAAACTACCATCCTGCCATCCTCCTACCATTCCATGATCTATTGGATCTATTGATCTAGTGATCTATTGAATCAAAGTCATATTTTGTATAACATACACAAACTTTTATTTTTATTTTTGATTTGATTTTCTTTTAAACATTTTGTTTTTAACTAAAAAAATTCTTTCTTTTCATGTTTATAACTTAAAAATTAACATGTTTTACATACCCTAAGCAGTAAATCAGTAAAATCATTAAAATCAAACTCACCCCTCCCAGCCACCCTCATACCCTTCTGTGATCCTATTGATCTATTGATCTATTGATCTATTTGATCTATTGATATTCCAATTTTATTCTTTGTATAACATAACACATATAGACTTTTTAGGTTATATTTCTTTGTTTTGTTTTTCTTTAAACATTTTGTTTATTACTTAAAAAATTATTCTTTTCATGTTTAGTTAACTTAAATTTTTTTTGGCATATTTACATACCCTAAGCAGTAAATCAGAAAATCAGTTAATCAAACTACCCTCCAGCCACCCTACATACCCCTTCTGTGATCTATTGATACTATTGATCTATTGATCTTTGATCTATTAATCTATTGATTCAGCTCATATTTTGTATAACATAACATTCAAAGACTTTAATGACTTTGTTTTGGTTTTCTTAAATCAATTTGCTTTAAATTTTGCTGGTAATAGTATGTTTTATAAGCTTAAAAAATTTGCATTTTAACTATACCACCTAAAGCAGTAAATGCAGTAATTCAGCATAAATCAAAAACACCCTCCTCCCCTCCACCCACCTCACCATGATCTATTGATCTCTATTGTATTCAAGTACCACTATTTTTAAACCGACATAACGCAAACAACTTTTATTTAATTTTTGTTTTGTTTCTTTAACATTTTGGTTTTTACTAAAAAAATTATTTTATTTTGCTTATTCTGTTTAAAAATATTTTGTTTTAACTAAATTTCTTTCATTTTATGTTTTCAAAACTTTACAAAATTTAACGTTACTTAACTTATAAGCAGTAATCATAAGAAATCAGTTACTCAAACTACCATCCTGCCATCTTCCTACTCTTCCATGATCTATACGCTAACGTAACTATTGATCTAATTGATTCAAGTCAATATTTTGTATAACATAACACAAAAACTTTTAATTTATTTTTGTTTTGATTTTCTTTAAAACATTTTGTTTTTTACTAAAAAGTTTATTTTATGTTTAAACTTAAAAAAATTTTGCATATTTACATACCCTAAAGCAGTTAAATCAGTAAATCAGTTAATCAAACCTACCCTCCAGCCACCCTCAATACCCTCTGTGATCTATTGATCTATTGTCTATTGATCTATTGATTCTATTGATTCAAAGCGTCATATTTGTATAACATAACACAAAGACTTTTATTTATTTTGTTTGTTTTCTTTAAACATTTTGTTTTTACTAAAAAATTTATTCTTTTCATGTTTATAACTTA
>JABUQX010118404.1:5000-19316 GCA_015478945.1 Trachelipus rathkii
ATATATATATATATATATATATATATATATATATAGTTTATATATATATATATATATATTTAAATATGTATATGTATATATAAATATAAAATATATTATATATATATATATATATATATATATATATATATATATATATATATATATATATATATATATATAAATATATATATATATAAAAAAAAATATATATATATATATATATATATATATATATATATATATATATTATATATTTAATTTTGGATTTTAAATTTGAATTTAATGAGTATCTTATTATCCTATATTTTGAGATATTTGAGTAAACTTTATTTCAATAATACTGTAGGTATGTAATACACTGTGTATGAATACTACACAAGGCTACCATTATATTTTGTTAAAAGATGGGCTATGGGTTATGTAAAATAAATCCCTTCCAGCAAATTTTTTAATTATCAAGTACATTAGTAATTCCGGTTCCGGCCGGAATTTTTGCCAGAATTTTGAAAAATTCCGGCCGAAACGGGAAAAATGTCAAATTCCATTACACCTCTAATATATATATATATAAAATATATATATATATATATATATATATATATATATATATATATATATATATATATATATATATATATATATATATATATATATATATATATATAAAAAATTATAATAAGAATAATAATAATAATAATAAAATAATATTACTATTATTATTTATTATTATTATTATTATTATTATTATTATTATTATTATTATATGCACTACATTTCACACAAAATTCACTATATTTTACTATTCATTATATTATTATTATTATTATTATTATTATTATTATTATTATTATTATTATTATTATTATTATTATTATTATTATTATTATTATTATTATTATTATTATTATTATTATTATATATTATTATTATTATTATTAACATATAAATGTTATTACTATTGTTATTCTTAACATCATATCCTGCATAACCGATGGGTGGTGTAAGCTGCAGAATGTATTCTTGATTTCTCAAAAGAAAAAGATGGAAAAAAGAGGGTTCCCAGCACCTTGAATCATATATATATATATATATATATATATATATATATATATATATATATATATATATATATATATATATATATATATATATATATATATATATATATATATATATATATATATATATATATATATATATATATATATATATAAATATATATATATATAAAAAAAATATATATATATATATATATATATATATATATATATATATATATATATATATATATATATATATATATATATATATATATATATATATATATATATTATATATATAAAGTATATATATATATATATATATATATATCGGTATATATATATATTATGGCATATATATTTATATATATATATATATATATATATATATATATATATATATATATATATATACATATATATATATATACATATATATATATACCTGGAAAAGTAATTCTGGAGCTCTATACCAAAGAGTTACAACTTGCGGAGTAGTTGGTGACAAAGGATAACCAAGCTCTCGTGCTAAACCAAAATCAGCTGAACAAAAAAAAAAAAAAAAAAAAAAAAATGAATACAATTGGTCTTGTTTTATTTAATTTTATTTTAACATATAAATTTATGAAAAATTGAGATAGTAAGAAGTCACATGGATCTACCAAAGATTATTCCCATCTCGAATCCCTAGAACATAAATGTAATGTGCTAAATAATTATTACAATACCTAACTAGTTACCAATTCCCAATAAGGTAAATCCAGTACTTTTTTTTTTTTACATCACAACCACTATTTAATGCATAGACCCAAGTAATACAGGAATAAGAAGAATAATATAAAAAATAATTTATTTGATGATTTGGTTTTGTGTGGTGATTCTGAAGAGTTTGAGAGGATTGATAGAGATTTGGTAGGGCGGGTAAAAGAAGGAGTTTGAAAGTAAACGTAGATAAGAGTAAGGTTATGGTTGTGAGTGAGGAGTCCTCGGTGTGGTTATGTTAGATGGTGAGCAGCTGGAACAAGTGTCTGAGTTTAAATATTTAGGATATATGTTGAATGAAAAGGGAACGGATGATGCAGAGTGTAGTAGGAAAGCTGTGAATGGCAGGAAGGTGGCTGGTGCAATTAAATCGTTGGTGGATGTAAAGGGACTAAGTCTCGAGTGCGCTAGGGTCTTACATAAGGGTATGTTGTTACCTGTGTTAATGTATATTAGTGAGACTATGGTCTGGAATAAGAGGTATAGATCTAAAGTACAATGTGTTCAGATGGACAATCTTAGGGGTGTGTTAGGTGTGAGAAGAATTGATAAAATGAGAAATGAACGTATTAGAGAGTTATGTGGTGTGAAGAAAGGGGTAAATAAGAGAATAAATGAAAGTACGTTGAGATGGTTTGGTCATGTGGAAAGGATGAATGATAGTCGGTTGGTTAAGTGGATGTATAGATGTATAGTGGTGAGTGTGTTGGGAATCGACCGGCTGGGAGACGAAGAAAAAGTAGATTGAGTCAGTAAAGGAATGTCTGGATGAGAGAAATGCGAGTTTGGCAGAGGCGAGAAGAAAGGTGCATAATAGGAGTGAATGGCGGGGTTTTGTGAGAGGGTATGGTTGTGGCCCACCTGGGCCAGGGGATGAACCCTACACTTGACGATATGCCACAGTGAGGGTCCGGCGCGGTCCCATGAAGCTCTAGGGTGGATTTTCTGACTGCGACGAGTTCTCACTAATAGGTATAGAGGGGGTGGTAAGGCTGGGCTTTCTTTTCGACTTGTCATATATTCATCTACTACTTTTCTTTTCCGATGCATGTCACGCACCTTACGCAGGTGCAGACGCAGTCTTGGGGAAAAGAAGGAAGATGATGATGATGATAATTTATCATTAAAAGAATCCAGCCATTATCAACATCCCATACAACTGAACACTACATTTCAGTATATACAAATTTACAGCCAAAAATGAACCAAAAATGAAAAATCAAACCATAAAAGAATAAAAAATAATACTACTGTAAAAAAATTATTTTACATGCTTTTGATAAGGAGCAAGTGTACTAATATTATATCCTTCAAAAAATTAACTTATTTGGTTACTAAATAATACTCTCTCAAATTCTGACAAAAAAAAATTTTCCTTTTATATTTTCTTGGATTTTGACCACAAGTTCTTTTGTCATGGCCTAGTATAATGAACTTAATTTCTTCAATAATGTAGAGATAAAAGTTAGTTATGATCCAGAATCACATCCGCTTTGATAATTATTAAACATTTTTCACACTTCACTATTTTTTTAAATCATACTTGTAAATCTAATCTTATGAAAAGATATATTGCAAAAATTCTGATCCATTAAATATAGACCTCACAATGCAGGTTTGTAGATGACTTATATTAATGAAATTTCAAACACCTTTAAAGCAACTCTGGTCTTCAGTTTATGTAAGACTTACTCAGCAATTTCTGCATGCCCATTAATGAAGGATAATTCGAAGACATGATAAATTAGAGAATAAAAATACATGATATAAAAAATAACCTAAGCAAAAGATGTAGAACTCTCTCGTTGCTATTAGCATATATATAATATATTATATATATATATATATATATATATATATATATATATATATATATATATATATATATATATATATATATATATATATATATATATAATATATATATATATAATATATATAATATATAGTATATTATATATATATATATACAGTATATATAATATATTAATATATATATTATATAATATTATATATATATATATATATATATTATTATATATATTATATATATATAATATATATATATTATAATATTATATATATATATAATATATGTATATATATATATATAAGTATATAGGGTGTATATATAATATTAATATCTATGATATATAATATATATATATATATATATATATTATATATATATATGAGGTGTACCGGAATTTTGAAATTTTTTTCCGGTTCCAGCCAGAATTTTGAAAAATTCCAGCTGGAACCGGAATTTCTAATTTTCTTCTGAGAAAAATTTGCTAAATCTAAGTTTATTTGTAGGATGATGTTAGTTTTCTGAAAATGATAGATGAATCAATCGCCCTGAAACCTTCTTTCTGCCTGCCTACTACTATTATCATTTTAACCTTCAATATTGCATATTTCTTAAGCATTCATTTTCTACTCAATTCTCTTATTTCATTAGAAGATAAAGTCAGTTTGTATCTTGGGGTCTACTACAGTATTTAAAACAATTATCTTGCTTTGATATATGTCTATTGATCTCTTTCTCTTCCTTTTTATTCATAAATCTAAACTCTAATGCCTTCTCAGTCTCTTTTTTTAGAGTCTGAACTCTGCTGTCATCCTCAGAATCTGAGAGATATGCTGGAGAGCTCAATTATGTAGAATAATTGATGATATAAATGATTTTGCCTTATAGTTTCCATAAACCATGAGAAATGGTTACAAAACTTCTTAGAATTTTATCAAGTATTTGCCATTATATTTGCAGTCCATAAGCTTAAAAATGATTGATTGTTCTAATAATATAAACATGGCAGAGGTCTTTTCAAAAATTCATTCTTTCTAGAATCAAATATTTGCTATTCCCACTTGTATTATCATCTTGAATTGGCATAAAGTGAGCTGCAAGATGGGATACCTAAGTCTCTTTGGTCATTTTAAAGTCATTACAGCTTCCAAAACTGGAATGATTGAAAATGTGTAACAAATATTCCCTACATTTCTTTATTATCACACTCTTCTTTGAGAAAATAAGGCATCTTTAATAACAAATTAAATTTTATGAATAAAACAAAAAAAAACTTGGGTATCCTGCTAAATCAGTTCAAAGTTTCATGTTATATGCTCCATCTCGAAGAATCAAATGGATTTTGTTAGGAAGAATTTCCCAATTATTATTCATCATAATTCAAAAACTCATAGGATTTTAATTCCTAGAATGGAGAACCTGGAATACTTGCATGGAGTCACAGACCCATTTTTTCAAACCCCACTCGCTGGTAAAGGCAGAGTGCAGTTTAAAAGAAATAAATACTCGTTTGAAAATTATTTAGCTCTCTATATGTCTGTAGTTAATGGTACTTTGATCAGTCATTAAGATAACTTTCTCAATAATGCTGGATCATAATTTCCCTGTATGAAGTTTGGTAACATCTTCTCTACAAAATATTTCTACTAGGAATAAGATATTTTGGTTGAAGATGGCAATAAGTTTTATGAATCCCTTCTCTTCTGTGACTGTGAATAGTTAGTTACTCATTGCGATAAAATTTATTATTTTCTGTGATTTGGGGTTGATATGCCAAATCTTTTTTGGGGAGGAACTCTCCTCAAAACTCACTTATCTCATGGCTTGGACAATTGCTCTTTTGTGGTTTCCCCCTGTTCTAGAAAATACAAGACCTCCCTTTTATTACTATTAAAATTTTTGGACGTTCCAGATAGTCCTCTTCGATGAATGATATTTCCAATATGTTCATGCCGAAGTTGGCGTTGGTACCTAAATATAAGATTTTGTTTTAAAATTATATCAATATTTTTTTTTTATCATTTCCTTTAATAGTTAAAGAAAGTTCATAAGAAGTTCGGTTCGGCCGGAATTCTTGGGCCGGAATTTTTTTTTTGTGATCCGGTTCCGGCCGGAACTGAAAATATTTCTGGTACACCTAATATAATATATATATATATATATATATATATATATATATAGGAATAAAATTTTGGTATCTGTATATATATATATATATATATATCTCCCAAATCTACTTCTGGGATAAATGCTAATGATGCCTTGGGGTTAATTGCGCAAACAAACAAGCTTTTCCAATACAATTTTATTTTCAAATCTCAATCCCGATTGCCTAAAAGTACAAAAAAAAATGAAATCAATAATAGACAAAGAAAAATATAAATAGTGAAATATACATAAGGTTTCATAAAACTCAAAAATTAATAGGCACACCGCTCAAAAAAACTTTATATACTCTACAAAAATATTACAGTATGGACATGGTGGATATATGATTTTCAGCCACTTATAATACACCAATTTAACTACATTCATAGCTATCAACACACAAATTTTCAAATCCATGAAATGTTATAAATAAAAATTTGAGGAACAAAAATACTGTAATCAAAAAAATAAAAAAAAATATAAGAAACCCAAATTTTACTAACGATACATTAAAGAAAGGATTTACCAAAACAGAACATACATAAATGAGGACCAAAATGACGGTCCTTTATAACACTGTTAAAAAAACTGTTGTAATCAACCTAAAATAAATTCCCAAAAATAAATTATTCATGGGTTATGAACATTACCTAGATAGGACCGAATTACCGGGTCCATTCAAAAAAAGGTTAAATAAATCGTGATAGAACAACATGTTCAAAAACATAAATAAAACTTACATAACGAACGAGGACCAAAAATATAATAAAATTCATAAAAATTGAGGACCAAAATTACCGGTCCTGTTATACCTCGTTAAATAATAAATTTCATAAACCTGTAGTACATATCATACTGTATAAAAAGACCATTTTATTGCAAGGAGGATATACCAATTTCACCCTCCTATGAAACACAACCTAAATCTAACTTATTAGTGTACATACCACCCTCTCATATACGATGAGGAAAACCTTAAAAATGTATAAAAAACTTACATAATATCTCCCTCAAAACTCGGAGGGAATAACCTATTAAAATGTATTCAAAAGAAAGAAATTTATACATACAACTTAAATAATGCATTTCTCAAAAACTCAGAGAGAAATAAAAAAATTTGTGTTTAAAATAATACATACTAGAAAGTTATAAAAAAAATATTTCAAAGAAAAAGCGTACCATCCTAAATACATAAACTGATTGCATAATATACATTCAAAAATAATAATAACCTCCTGAAAACTTATAGAAAATACAATATTAAAAATATGTCAAAGAAAAAGAATACCATCCTAAAGACATAAATTGATTGCATAATATACATTCATAAATAATAATAACCTCCTGAAACTTATAGAAAATACAATATTAAAAATATTTCAAAGAAAAAGAATACCATCCTAAAGACATAAATTGATTGCATAATATACATTCATAAATAATAATAACCTCCTGAAAACTTATAGAAAATACAATATTAAAAATACCTTATCAGGCCTAAAAATTAAAAATTTCAGAGTCCCAAAAAAAAATGGAAATTTCCTGTATGTAAGGCCTGCGACTTCCTCCGAAAATCGCTACCAAATAAATGTTTTAAGTTTATTTGGGAACGTACAAAACAAAAATAATATATAAATATAATAATAATGATAATACACCACAAACAGCTAATATAAATCGAAATAATATTAATATTTTTAAAAATCCATCTACTCAAAAATGCTGTTCAAAACTCAGTCATAATAATAATAATAATAATAAAAGTAATATAAAAATACAGCCTCTCTCTTTTTCACTCGCTGGCGATAAAATAATAATAATAATAATAATTTAAAGATAACTTTCAGATCACATTCGCGTTCAGTTAAAATAGTGATAATATAAAAATTGGTAATTCATAACTGATGTTAACTTTGAGAGAGGAAAACAATTATTAAAGTCCTCAAAGTAACTTTGAAAAAAATTTTGCCATGACCCTGAGGCGCCTTCATCCGAAGGTCACCTTCAAATAAGGGTGTTAGACTTATTTGAAAATGTGATTTCAAAAGAAAATATAAATTTATAATAATTCTAATAATAAAAACTTTTTGCCAACAGGGCTTTTTCCCCCGGGACATAGCTACCCAAATTAAGGTAAAGGGAAATAATAATAATAATATAACTTACTTTTCCATCATTGTCTAAAAATATTTTTATATATAAATAGCTTTCACTTTTCCCATGGAGTTCTCCAAGTAAAAGAAGAAAAAAAAATAATAATAAAATAATTATATAAAAAAAACTTTCACAACACCTATTCATTCGCGTTCAAAAGAAAATATATCTATTAATAATAATAACTAAAAAACATTCACAACACATATTCATTCAAGTATTAGGTCCCACGAAAAACGTGGAGCAAACCAGAATGCTAGTATTAGCCTATATCGCCGAAAAACGATTAGGCCTGTGATTACTACCAAACATGATATTGTGGTAATTTTGTTTTTTTAACCAAACCTTCCCTAAATGAACTTTTCCTGAAAAGTTGCAGTTTGTAAGGAATATTAAATAATATGTGCAAGAAAATAGGACTCACCAGTTGAACGCATAAATATTGGGAAGTGGAACAATACACATGTGATCAGAACTCACGCATAAGAAAAGTGATTCCTCATGGAGTTTGCCGGCGTGTGGAAAAATAAAAGGGGGGGGTGGAGTTGGTATTCCCTTAAAATTGGGGGAGTCTCTCTTTGAGATATACGTGGGAAAATGGGGGAAAGCATCGGAAGACGCTTGCTAGCCAATCAAAAAGACGGGAAGACAAATGAAGGGGGGGGGGGTGAGATTTATCTATATATATTTTTTTTTTATATATTAAATAAAAAAAAATTTTAGGCTTTGAAGGAAAGTAAGTTTTTCCTTCAAAATAAATATGCAAAAATTAATTTTTGTATAGAGTCCCCTTTGCCAAAAAAAATTTTTATTAAGCTAGTTTGGCAGACGGGTTTGAATAGATTGGTTCTATTGCGGGATACACTGGTGAAGTTGGTTTAGGTTCTGGTATAGGGGCTCTCTGAAGGACGGTGTACTGGATACTCGGTACTACCGAAGGGGCTGCCGGAGGAGCTGCAGGAGCGGATTGAATCGGACGGAGTCTTAGATAAAAGTAGTAAATTCCTACCGTACAGAGAATAACAATAAAAATGGAAAAACCAGATATGGAAAATGAATGGATGTTGATTAATTCCTGAGTCCGTAAAGTTTTGTTTATGTCATCTAACGAAGCGTCCCAATGTGGATGAATAGATTTTAATTTCAACTTTGAAGTGAAAGAAGTTATATTTGGAAGGAAGTCATGAGATGTCTCTAGGTGTTCCAGAAACTGAGGTGCTCTTGAAAGCCAGTTGGTCTGCAAGGAGGAGTGTGGAGGGTATTTGAAAGAGTACTTTTCAGATACCAGGGTGCATCCTTGGAAGAGGGAGAATAATGCACCAGTGCCTAAATTTGGCTGTTTCATAGGGCAAGAGATGGAAGCGGTTATAGGAGAAGGAAAAGAGATTAAAGTGTAGTTTCCAACTTTAAGAGAGTAAGGTAGCTTGTAAGGATAAGTTTGATAGTTACAGAATGTGGTGTTGGGTTTAGAAAGTATGGCTGACAATATACAATCTTGATAATCTATTTGGTGTATAAGACTTGAAGGAAAGCAAATGTAATTATCGTTTGAGTGCTTGCAAATATCTTCTGAAAGACTTGTGCTGTAGGTAAATTTTAATGTTTTATGGTTTAAAAAGTAATAAGGATAGGGGTTATGCAGTATGATTCTAGAATAAGTATCATTGAAAGGGGTGTTGGAAATGGGATGATGTTGAAAGTTTCATAAGGGGTTTCTTCGGAGAAAGGTATGATGGTGGATAATATGTAGGGGTGATTTTCTTGGATATAAGACCAGGAGAAAGTAAGAAATTGGTAGAAAGTTTCACGGTTGAGAGGAAGTATTGGTTGGTGATGTAGAGTTTGGCTGCTGTTTTGAATAAGTTCAAGTATGATGTCATATGAATACAAATTTAGAGGAGTGTTATGTGTTTTGGCGTTTTCCCAGATGTTCTGAACTGTCCTAATAAGATTATATATATTATCTGAGATGGTCTTTTCTAAGTTGAGGTAAATGTTTAATTTTAAGAGCTCTTGTTGAAGCTCTATTGAAGAAATTGATGAATTTACGTACTTTGAGATGATTGTTAGGTTATCTGTTATGGCTGTTAAGGTGTTGGTATTATTATGAATTTGTTCTTTTAAATTATACAAGTGGGTTCGTGTATCTTGTAACATATCTATTCTTGTTTTGAGCTTTTGGATATCATTCATGGTGGCGGTTCCAAATAGGTATTGCAAAGCTGACCCGCCTATGTCCATAAGACCTCTTTTGATTTTCCTGGGGTGTGCTGAAGGCTGAGTTTTTACATGAGATAGAACCCAGGGATCTTTGACAAAGGACTAAGAATTTCCTTTGACTTTCGTCCAATAACCTTGTTATATAACTTAATTCTGGGGAGGTATTATTTTCATCTTGGTAAAATCTACTTCTATACCGGTTTTGCAAATAAGGAATATAAATAGATGTTAAGTTATTATTTTTGCTTACTACCCTTTGTATTTGTTGGTATATTTCCTGTGAGCACCTTAAGTCTGTGTGTATTTCTAGATAGGAAGTGATGAATTTGATATGTCCTATTCGTTTTGCTATGAATCCTGGGTGTACTTCATATTTGATTTCTTTTTCCAGAGCAAAGGAAGTTGATAATAATATTTGAACACAGAACCAAATTGCATGCATGATTCCTGTGAGAAAATATATGAAAAAAATTTTTTTTTAATGAGAGATGGTTTTCGTTTCAAATATTTTGTTGTAAAACATATATCTTACATTCTTTGGAAAAATAGGCTTACTTTTCCAATTTTTGCAATATTTTTAAAATGTCTATTTTTAATTGTTTTTATATTTTATACATTGGTGTAAATGTATAAATTGTTCTCCCCTTGGGAGTTTTTAAAAGAAAACTAAATAAATATTCACGGCTTGTGATGTCTTGGTGGAAAACCTCTACCTCGAGGAATATTTTGTTGTGGTGGTAAATAATATTGTCTGCCACCTCTAGTTATTGTTCTTTGTTGTCTGTCCCTTAAAGCCATGGGATGAGGGATGTTTGTGTTTCTCATTGGGAAATTTGGGACAAAAGTGTGGTCTCTGGATCGGTTATCTGGTGGAGAAGGAGGTGATGTATTTCTAGGTGTGGATGGGGGGATAGGAGTTGTGTCTTGAGGAGAAGGTAGTGGGAATGATGGAGGAGGTTGTAAAGGTTCTTGTGGGATAGGTGGAGGTGGTGGTCGTGATGTTGGGATCGGATGTGCTACTTTGAAGTGATATTTTGGTGGTAAGGGGGGTGGTGTTGGAGATTGACTTTGAGATGCTGAAGGCTGTATGGTAGGTGCTGAAGGCTGAATGTGAGGTGCTGAAGAGTGTGATGGTGGAGATTCATCAAAAGATAATCTAGGGGGTATGTTGGTGGGAAAACCTTTAAAGGACATTCTCTTTGGAGGGGAGGGGGAGAAAAAGAAGTTTTTCCTTGGGCTTGGTAGGTGGGCGTGGGAGGTAGGTTGTGAATGAGATTGAGATGGGGGAGTTGAGTGAGAAGTTGAAGGAAGTGGTAGATGAGAAATAGGTGAAGGAGAAGAAGGTGAAGGAGGAGGAGAAGGAGATTGAGGTGGGTGATGAGAAGGTTGAGGTAGGGGAGGTGAATCAGATTGAGGTGGGGAAGGTGGGTCAGATGGAGGAGGGGGGGGAGGTGAGAGGTTTCTCTGTGGTGATTGCAAAGAAGGTGGAAGTTGTCTCTTAAAATAGATGGTGTTGGGAATTGATGGGAATTGGGGGGGCGGGGGGAGGGGTTTGAATTTGAACTATATTAGGAGGGGGTTTATTAGATGGTACAAGATCACTTTTTGGTTTGGTAGCAGAAATTGGGATAGGTTTAGCTCTAAGTTTAGTTATTTTTATGTTATCCCTATGCACAATAAAAATTTTTGAAGTTTTTAAACATTGCAAAAGTAACTTATTGAAATGAACTAACTGTTTGACCAAGAACGGGCCTGTCCACTTCGAAAACAATTTCGGACTTTGCCCTGGTTTCTTGACGTCAATTACAAACACATAATCGCCAACCCTAATCGGAGTTGAAGTTGCTTTCTTATGTTGTTTATTCATTTGTGTTGTTGTTTCTATTTGAAGATGGTGGCGAGCCTGGTCTCGAATGAGATTAGCTCTTTCAGCCAGAGTTTGTATGTATTCGTGAATAGGTTTTTGAGGTTCTGATCCTTTAGTAAAAGGAGAGATGTAATTAGGAAGATCCCATGGAAGGCGTTTGTTGTACGTGTACAATAAGAAATGTGGGGTGCAACCGATAGAAGAGTTAAAAGTGGAATTTATTGCAATTTGAGTGAAAGGAATTAATTTACCCCAGTCCACACATACTGTGGTGGTTCGAGTTGACATAGTGTCCTCAAGATGAGATTTCAATCTTCAACATTTCTCCTCTCCTGAGAGCTGTTTAGCTTTTGGTCTTTCGAACGATGACGATTTTGGGGTTACTGCTTTTAACACACCCACTGCTTGCGAAAAGTCTCTTTGAAGAGGTCAAAGTATGTTTCCTTGGGGCCCTGTCAACAACTTACATTTCTCACTCTTCACGGGTGCGTACTATGGCGACATATACTCGTTCTAGAGCAATGCCTGTGCTATATCTTTAGCTGTGTGGTGAATGAGAGGGACGAGTTCCACATATCTTGTGAGGCTGTCCTTCATCACCAATATATACTTGGCCTTAGTCTCCTTGCAGGTAGGTAGAGGGCCCAGCACATCGAGATGAAGTCTCGAGAATGGCTCTAGCGGGAGAGGGTAACTCTTTATTTCAGCAATCTTTGGCTTGTTACCTTTAACTCTCTGGCATGAGACACAAGTTGTGCAATACTCTTTCACCAGAGTATAGAGTTTAGGAAATATGTACTTTTCCCTGATTCTATACACTGTTCTCTCAATACCACAATGTCCAGATGGGAGAGAGTCATGGTTAAACTCAATGATAGAATAGATCATTGAGTCAGGTACCTGGAGTAAGAATGTGCCATCCTGTGTTGCATAATGCAAAATATCGTCAATAAGCACATGTGGAAAAGTGTCAGCAGTGGTGTCTTGTTGCTGGAGAGGTTTGTTATGAGAGATTAAGGGTTTTGCAAAATCATAGAGGTCCTTCAACCTATTGCAGGCCTTTTGTTCTCTCACAAAGTTTTCTTTTGTTAGATGAAAACTTGTTTTTGGCAGAACTGTGTTCTGAGCGAGAGAGTATGTTAGAGGAGGGGGGTTTCTGCTTAAATAATCTGGAACCACGTTTAACTTTCCTTGTTTATAGACAATCGTGGGGTTAAAATGTTGGATGAAGAGATTCCACCGCTCGAGTCTCCCAGAAAGCTGCTTATGTCTGATAAGATGTATCAGAGGTTGGTTATCGGTAATTATTGTTACCTCATAACCAAAAATTGTGTTTTTGAATTTCCGTAGGGCAAAAACTATAGCCAAAGCTTCCAACTCAAGGGTGTGATAGTTTGTTTCTGCCTTGGAAAGAGATCTTGAGATAAAGGAGAGGGGTTTCTCCTTATTGTTTTCATCTAATTGGAATAAAACAGCTCCCAGAGCAATATTTGAGGCGTCTGTGTTGATGAAAAAGGGTTTGGTATAGTCTGGGTAACACAACTGTGGCTGTAACAATAACTTGTTTTTAAGTATTTCAAAAGCCTCAGCTTGCTCGGGACCCCAGAAAAAGGTGCTGTTCTTTTTGATGAGTTGTGTAATTGGCTTAATAGTTTGTGAGTACCCCCCCAGAAGATGAGAAAAATAATTAAGAAACCCAAGTAAACTGCGCGTTTCTGAGACGTTTGTTGGTGGCTTGAAAGCTGTAAGAGTTTTAAGTTTTAGAGGGTCTGGACTTATGCCCTCTTTGGAGATTTTAAAACCGAGAAAAAGGAGAGAAGTTCTTAGAAATTTACATTTCGACAATTTCATCTTCAACTTGTTTTTTCTAAATGCATCGAAGACATTCTTTATGTTTTCAAGATGGTTTTCCAAAGAAGTTCCCATGATAAGAACGTCGTCGAGGAAAACTCTGCAGGCGTCGCCTAAGATGATGTAAACATAACTCCATTAGCTTTGCAAAAGCACTAGGTGCATTGCCTAATCCAAAATTCAAACGGGTTGGACAATATTGCCCTCTAGTAGTTCGAAATGCAAGGAGCGGCTGAGTTTCTTTCTCAATTTCCATCGCCGTGTAGCCCTGTTTAAGGTCAAGGGAGGTAAAGATGGAGCTGTTTCCCAAAGAGCTTAAAATATCATTAATGCAAGGCAAAGGGAATCTGGTCAAAATGGTATGCGAATTCAAGAGTCTATAGTCGGCTACTACTCTTGCCGTCCCGTCTTTCTTTGGAATGATTAGGAGAGGTGCTGAGTGTTCGCTGGAAATGGGTCTTATGTAGCCTTTGCGTAGAGAA
>JABUQX010118405.1:0-15000 GCA_015478945.1 Trachelipus rathkii
GTTACTTTGGTTCATTCGGATTCAGTGTTTAACCGTTTCGCATTATCATTGAAACAGCTTTCCATACGTTTTCGTGCGCCTTCAATATGTATATATATACTATACATAATAATATATAACATATGTATATAATAATAACCTTAGCATATATTTATATATATATAATAACATATTAATAATAATAATAACCATTAATACTATAATAATAATATATATATATATATATATATATATATATATATATATATAACATATATATATATTTATATAATGTATAATAATAATAATATATGTATATATGGCATATATATATATATAACATATCATATAATATTGTATATGTATTGTAATAAATAGCTAATATAATAATATACATATATAATATGTAATATATGTAATATATAACCTAATAATATATAATATATATATAATAATGTATGTAATAATAATAATAATAATAACATATATGTATAATATAATAATATATGTAATAACATGTAATATGTAATAATATATTAATATAATATATAATGATAACATATATATTACATAAAGATGAGATGTGTATATATGTATACATGTGTCATGATTATATATAATAATAATAAAAATAATATGTATATTAATGTATGTATGTAATAATATGTGTAATATGTTAATCTGTAATAAATAATAACATATATGGTATAAGTATAATAATAATAATAATATAATATATTAATAATAATATATAATAATAATAATATATGTATAATAATATACATTATTATATATACAGATAATAATATATAATAGACATAATAACATATAATAAATATTAATATAAATGATAATAATAATATATACATAATATATAATAATAATAATAATATATATAATAATAATATATAATAATAACATAATATGTAATAATAATAATATATGTTTAACGACTATTTAACTGCTATGCAACAACAAAGCAACAACAACGTAACCGGCGCTCTTTTCTTTTTTGTTTTTCTTTTTCTTTTTGATTTTTTTCTTTTTTTTCTTTCTTTTTTTTTTCTTTTTTTTCTTTTTTTTTTATTTTCTTTTTCTTTTTCTTATTTTTTTTTTTTCTTTCTTTTGTTCTTTCTTTCTTTCTTTCTTTTTCTTTCTTTCTTTTACTTTTTCTTTCTTTCTTTTTTTCTTTCGTTTGCTCTCTTTTCTCTTTTATGTTTCTTTTTTTTCTTTCCTTTCTTCTTTTTTTTTTCTTTCTTTCTTTTTCTTTTTCTTTCTTCCTATTCTTTCTTTCATTTTATTCTTTCTTTTTCCTTTTTCATTTCTTACTTTATTTCTCCCTTTCTCTCTTATATAATCACCCCTCTCTTTATCATATTTTATCTCTACGTAAACAAGATATTATTAAATATCATATAATTAAATCTAACAAACGTGACTCTACAATATATATATGTATATAATTATATATATAATATAATATAATATCTTCCATACATATATATATATATATATATATGTATATATAGCATATATATATAATATATGTATATATATATGTAAATATATAACAATATATATATATATGTATACTATATATATATATATATATATGCAAAATGGAAGAACTTCAGCATCTCATGTTTACATCAAATAATAAAATATATTTTGGAACAGAGTACTTGTCTAATTTTCATGTTTGATAAAGAAGATAATGTTTTTTCCCTTTATTCGAAAGATGTGTTTTTGTAATTAGTTAAAAAAGCTGCATATACCGTAATGTAATATGTATATATATATATATATATATATATATGTATATGTATATATATATATATACATATCATACATATATATATATAATGCATATTTTAACATATATATGTATATATATAGTGGGGAAAAGACCAAATTCTATAACAGTGGCAGGGGTTTTGCAGGGTAATCTCTTCTTTCTATCACTGGTAGGTCTAGTTGATTGTAGTAGAGAGGGCTTGTTAATTATCTCTTCTGCTTTTCCATATTTTTCTTATAAATATATTTTTTTTTATAATAAAAATATATATATAACATAAAATATATAATATATATATATATATATATATATATATATATATATATATATATATATATATATATATATGTTGTTGATGGTTGTTTCTTTGATAGCCCCCGTATTTGGTCTCGTTTATACATTGAGGAGCCTAAGTATCTACAGGTTCTCGGGGTTCTACTTTTTCTGTTGAAACCGCCTTCTTACCAACAGAGCTATATGTCAGCGCTTTTGATTAGTACTTCGATGCTAGTGAACCAGTTATATAAATCAGTAACTCAACTCTTTTATAATTGTATCTTTATAGTGAGGTAAAAAGCAACTTTATTTTTGTTTATTTATTAAGATTTACATTCGAATTATATTCAAACGAGTCGTAGTTGAGCTACAATTAAACGCAATAATATTTTTTAAAATTTTTATTATTCATAAACGTCTCACTGACCTGCAACCGTGTTAAGTTTTCCTCTGAGTAGAGAGAGAGAAAGAGAGAGAGAGAGAGAGAGAAGAGAGAGAGGGGAGAGAGAGAGAGAGAGAGAGAGAGAGAGAGAGAGAGAGGAGAGAGAGCAAAATAGCCAAAATTTTATATGTGTTTACCAAAATACAAGTTATTTACTTAAATAAGATATAAAATATATAAAATACTATAAAATATTATATTACACTGGAATTTACATTATTTAATACCTATTATGATGTGAAATACATATAAAGAAAGATAAAATTAAACTGCATTTTGCTCCGAAAAAGTTGATAAAAAGATGACATTCTTACAATTCGTTATCTTTAATTTGGTTCTCTCTAAATGAAATAGGTTTATCTCATGTACTTTATAAGCACAAAATTTTATCTAAACATTAAAACATTACAAGATATAATTTATTTTGACATATTGTGAGCACTACACACACAAACACCTACACACACAACTATACACACATACTCATATATATATATATATATATACTGCTATATTATATATATATATATATACTCTTATATATATATATATATATATATATATATATATAATATATATATATATACATATATACTTCTCTGCTGTATATATATATATAAATAATATATAATAAGATAATAATATACATAATAATAATATAATATAAATAAAAATGATATTGCAATAATAATATTAATAATAATAATAATAATAATAATAATAATAATAATAATATAATAATATAATAATAATAATAATATATAATAAATAATAATAATAATAATATAATAATAATAATAATAATAATAATAACAAAACATATATAATAAATAATAATAATAATAATAATAACTAATATATAATATATAATATTAATAACAATAATAATATAATAATATGTAACAATAATAATAATAATATATATATAATTTGTAATAATATGTAATAATAATATGTATATATATGTATTATATGTAATAATAATAATAATGTAATATTTGTTCAACATATGCGTAATATATATGTAATAATAAATATGTATATAGATAATAGCATATATGCTGTACGCATATATCATAATAACCAACCAGCAACCTTAGTAGCCAATATCTGTATGTAATAACAACCCATAATAGCAGCATATAATATAAATAATAACAACAATAATAATAATATATATAACAATAACTTTAATAACTGCTATATGCTGCTCAACATACCTCTACCAGAAAAATTTTTTAGCTTGGGGTCATATAATCTAAAGTTTTTTTTTCATCTATCTAATTGGAGTAGAGTAAACATTGGTAATATTAAAAAGGTTCAAAAACTCAATTTTTCTTCTATCTGTTCGACACAATCTTAAAATAAAAATATAACTTCCTCTTCGAATAGAAAATAAAAGTTTCTCTTTCTTTTATATTCCTATATTTTTTTTCTTTTTAAGTAATCTTTCTTGAAACAACTAGTTTCTTTACCATACCTTATTCTAACTAATTTTATGTTGCAATGTTTCTTTATAAATGTTTCACACAACTCCAATTGCTATATTTATGTAATTGAATTACCTCTCCTTGTAGGGAATCCGCGTCATAAATATGAGTAGCTCCACATCACACACACACGCTAACACACTTCTCTTATTGAAATGGTGAGAGTCTAAGCGCTTTCCACTGGAGGAGTGAACTCATTCAAAATTGGCTTAAAAAAGTGTTACTATTCTTAAAGCTCTACCTATCTATCTATTGCTTCAACCTTAATATTTTCTAAATTTTTCGTATCTATCTATAAAGGGAAGATTTAGAATCATCTTAAATATTTTATTCTTATCTCATATTGCCGATATATCTTCCTTTAAGAATGTTCAATTGGTGATTGTCCTCTCTCTCTCTCTCTCTCTCTCTCTCTCTCTCTCTCTCTCTCTCTCTCTCTCTCTCTCTCTCTCTCTCTCTCTCTCTCTACTTTCTCTCTTTTTCTCTCTCTTCTCTCTCTCTCTCTCTCTCTCTCTCTCTCTCTCTCTCTCTCTCTCTCTCTCTCTCTCTCTCTCTCTCTCTCTCTCTCTCTCTCTCTCTCTCTCTCTCTCTCTCTCTCTCTCTCTCTCTCTCTCTCTCTCTCTCTCTCTCTCTGACTTTTGCTCCATGTCTCTTTAACATTTCGGTCAATGTCTTTGTTGGACTTCTGGAAATGTCGAAGGTCTTCAATACACTCTGATACATAAGGCTTTGATTTTTATAATTTTCTTTTTTGGTATCAACCTTCTCTCTTATTTCTTTTCTAGTCATCCTTTAGCAGCAGTTGGAGAGAGCTGTAGAGAGTCACCGTTCATCCTTAAAATATATTACTGCAGTGGTGCTTCTCGTAGTTCTGCTCTCTTATCGACTATTTTTCTTCTTTACATTAGTTATATTTAGTATGTCACTTTGTCTCTTTATTCAGTCCAATGAGAACTTTCACTACTCCTATTAATTCGAACAACTTTCTCATACAACAGCAATTTGAAAATGCTAGGACGGTGGCCTAGGAGCAAAGGATTTTTTTTTTATATTTTTTGTATTAATAAATGGGGCAGAGAAAACGTGGTTATTATAAATGGCTTAAAAACTCGGTTTCCTAATTTCTGCCAGACACAGTCTTCCACACAACTATGACGCAAGACTTCTTTAAAAAAAAAAAAAAAAAAAATTGTTTGAAATCTCATATATATATATATATATATATATATATGTATCTATATACGGTAGATATATATAATATATTTTATTATATATATATATATATATATATATATATATATATATATATATATACTCCATATATATATAAATATATATGTAACTATAACTATGCTCATATATAAATATGCCAAGTGGCTAATTCGAGTAGAGTGACAGAGCCGCATCTCAAAGGGCCCTGGTTCGATCTCTAATACGGTTCTAGGTGAGAAATTACCTAGAAGTTCCTCTCTCCATAGGGTGAGCTATGCCCGTGAGAGATGTGAACTATTTTTTAATAATATATATATATATATATGTATATATATATATATATATATATATATATAACAATAACCTTAACCTTCTTAATATATATATATATATATATATATATGTATATATATATATATATGTTTATTTATATATATATATATATATGTATATGTAATATATATATATATATGTATATGTATATATAGTATATATATTTTTTTAATAACATATATATATATATATATATATATATATATATAACTATATATATATATATATATATATATATATATATATATTTATATATATATATATATATAACGTAACTTTATATATACGATCGATTCATTTAGTGCTCACAGGTGTTGGCAGCAATTGGGGCAGTAGGCTAGAATAGGTAAAGTTTGTTGTTTCGTTAGAGAACTCTAAGGACCCAATGCAAAACAATCTACTTCTACTACCAGCAACTTCTACTAAAGTCTTCAGCGGCCTGCTGTATGGATCGTCGTTGCCGTAAAACGCAACCTTCTATATATATATATAATAATAATATGTATATATAATAATAATATATATATATATATATATATATATAATAATAATAATATATATTTACTGCTATGTAATATATATATATATGTGTGTATGTACTGTAACAACATATATATATATATCTGCTGCTATAATATAACATAATATAACATAATATAAATATATATATATATGTATATAATAATAATATAATAATATATGTAACAACTTTAATAATATCTTAATAATAATAATAATAATAACCAGCCTTACGTATATAATAATAATAATAATAATATATATAATATACTATATATATATATATCATATATATGTGTATGTATATGTATATGTAATAATAATAATAATAATAATAATAATATATATATTTATTTGTTTAATTTATAATAATATAATATATATAATATATATGTAATAATAATAATAATAATATAATATATATATATATATATATATAAAATATATATATAATAATAATATTAATAATAATATATAATAATAATATAATAATAATAGCCAGCACAACTTTGTAATATCAACAACATAATAATAATAGCCAATAATATCTTTAATAATAATAATAATAATAATATATAATAATAATAATAATATGTATGTATGTATAATAAATATGTCAATAATAATAATAATAATAATAATAATAATAATAATAATAATAATAATAATAATAATAATAATAATAATAATAATAATAATAATAATAATAATAATAATAATAATAATAATAAAAGAGATAAAATTAAATGTCGATAATATTGGACATTAAGAAACGAGCACACGATTTTGGCCAAATGATCGACACATTTACGAAAATATTTTATTCGTACAAACTTCGTACAAAATTTTTGAACAAATGTCCAAATATTCGGCAAATTGAAATTGGTAAGATATAAGGTTGACAGACTTTTTTAAAAAAAAATATCGAAAATTTTTCCTAAAAATATGTATGTTCGTTAAGCAATAGATAAACAGAGTAAACAGAGAGCAAGAAATAAGAAATACGACGATAACATATCGAAGTTGTGGAAGATATTTTTATAGTGACATCAATAAAACTGTGCTGAAATTGTGAAAATTTAAAAGTTTTTGAGAATTAAAATAAGGTGTTAATCAAATTTGTGTAATTTTTCCGCAATCACAGGTATATGTTTTAGGAGTTTTATATTTCAAAACTATCCCTCCCCAGTCATCGTTACGGTACCTTTATTTCTACAAATCGAGTACTGTATATATATATGTAGAAAATGTATATGTATGTAATAATAATAATAATATATGTAATATGTAGCTATGCATGAAAACTAATGCAATAAAATAATAGCCTTCAATAATAATAATATAATGTTTTTGTAATAAAGATGGCAATATATATATATATATATATATAACATATATATGTGAAACTTTTATGATAATGTTCTTAATGATTATATATATATATATATATAATAATAATATATATATAATATATATAATATATCTAATAATAATTATAATATATGTAATATAATAATAATAGATAAAATGGAAATAATAATAATAATAATATAATAATAATAATAATATATAATAATAATATATATATATATATATGTGTAATAATAATAATAATATATGTAATATAATAATAATAATAATAATATATATAATATATGTTTAATAATAATATGTAATAATATGTATGTATGTATAATAATAATAATAATAATAATAATAATAATAATATGTAATAATATAATAATAATAATAATAATAATAATAATAATAATAATAATAATATGATTTGATTTATAATAATATATGTAATAATAATAATATTAAGGTATATAATAATTTAATAATAATAATAATGTATGTAATAATATAATAAATATATAATAATAATATGTATAATAATAATAATATGGAAATATAATAATAATAATAATAACATAACAATAATAATAATAATAATATATGTATATAATAATAATATGTAATAATAATAATGAAATATATATATATATATATATATATATATATATATATATATATATATATATATATATATATATATATTGTCTAAAAATAATATAATAATAATATAATATATATATACTTTACAATTTATATATATATATATATATATATATATATATATTATATAACATATATATATATATACTAATATACGGGTATCTCAAATAATGTACTAACACTTTGAAAGACTATACAAACTTTATTTATGAACATAGTGACAAGTTTAAAGGCTTGAATTACAGAACATACATGTATTTAAAGAATCATGTTCGCAAATGTTCAAAATGATGACCGCCATTGTCCAGACACAGCTGATAACGCAAACCAATGGAGTCGCAAACGACACGAAACAGTTCATTTGGAATGTCGCGACATTGTCTTTCGATTTCCAATTTCAATGCATTTATCGTTCTTGGTTTTGAGCGATAAACTCTGTCCTTGAGGTAAGTCCATTGGCGTGAGAACTGGAAACGAGCAGGGTATTCAATACTACCCCTTCGTAAAATCCATGTGTTTGGAAATGCTGCATGGTAGTGGGGAGGTGCTCCATCTTGCTGAAAGTAAATCACGTCGTTATCACCAAACATCTCGTCAATGTGTGGACCGACCGACTCCTGCAGCAAGGTTAGTTCCTCTCCCCATCGACCACTCCGTTAAAAAACGGTCCTATGATGCTGAATGCGGAAATCCCACACCACGCAGTTACCCCCTGGTAGGTTTAAATGGTGTTCAGCTTTGGCAGACAAGGAGTTTACAGGACCCCATTATGTACGGGCATGAACTAATCGAGCCATTTAATTTAAAGGTAGCTTCATAGCTCCAGACAATTTTGTGTGGAAACCCTGCATCTTTGGCACATTTAGCCAGGTACCATTCACAAAGTGAATTCTCCGGTCCGGATGATGGTCTTCATTGAGGCATGGGTAGTCTCGGTATGTAACATTTAGCGTAGACGCTTCAAGATACGATGGACGCTATCTTTTGAGAGATGTGTCTCTCCCGAGCCGTTTGTCGTAAAGATTTCTGTGGGGATCGGGATCGGATGAGGGTTTCCTTTACCTGCTCTTCCTTTGCAGGGTTAGTGGATGTGGATGTCTGTGGTCGTCCAGAACGTTTCTTGTTGAGGTTTGTGCGAACGTTCCATCTGCTTCAAATTTCTATCTGATGCGGGCAATGGTCCGATTGCGTTGGTGGCGGTTTATCGAACCTTCTAACCGTCTTCCGCCAGTGTTTCCGGTGGTCCAACTAGCATTAAGAACAAACTTTCTCTTCAAAGCTAGTTGATCTCCTTGCCATTCTGTTTGTAAATTACACCTGACAACAAAAATACAGGATCAGGCCAAATGTTAAATTTACATTTTTTTTTTTTTTAGACACCCACTGCATAGATATACATCTCTTTCTCTATATATCTCTTTCTATCCTTTTATATATATATATATATATATATATATATATATATATATAGAGCTTAAACACATGTGTATACACATATATATAGACATATATACTCTTTCTATATATCATATATATAACGCTGCTCAGCATATGTATAACCTCACACTCTCCAGAAACCGGTCGATTCCTATGAAGTGAAATTGAATCAAAATTTTTGGCTACTCCTCTCTGGTGGCAAGGGCTGCTGACCCTTCACCACCATGTGTTCTTTTCGTGGATAGTTGGATGATGTATTTTGGGTGTTATCACCCACTAGCACCACCTTGCAGCCATGCAGGAAATGGTGATTATGTAAAGAATGAAATAAATGTAATAATATATATATATATATGTAATAAATAATAATAATAATAATATATGTAATAATAATAACTAACTAATAACTATATATAATATACATATAATATATAATAATAATAATAATAACATATAATATATAATAATAATAATAATAATAATAATATATATATATATATATGTATAATATCTATATGTAATAATAATAATATGTAATAATAATAATATATATAACTAATACATATGTACCATGTATATATCTGTATATATCTTTCTTTCTCTTCTTATAACAACAACCTTAACTTAACACATAGCATTTTGCTGCGCGCGCTGCACGCATATAATAATAATAGCATATATGTAACTAATATTTATATATATATATACTTATATATAATAACATTAATAACAACAATAATAATAATATATAACATAATATATATATATACTCTATAATATATATATAACATATATATATATATATCAAACTATCATTGTTCTGTACTTTCCAGTTCATGACCCTCTATCTTTGCGACTCGATGTTGGTGCTTTATCTCTTTTTATAGGTACCGCAGCGGCAGGTGCTCGAGGAGCTTATCACTCGCGTACCTCCCCCTTTACACGTCGCCCTCGTGGCACTAGGGGTGCTGTCTGCACATGAGTTTTGTGTTGATGTAGGTAACTCCAGGCCAGTTCGCTGCGGAGCTTCCTTCTTTCCTGCCACATCTGTTCTGTGGAATTATCTTTCATCCATCTTCTATGTTTCCTGCTGAATTATCTCACCCACTTCAAAGCCTGCGTCTGCTCATCTGCGTAATTTGCTTTAGTTGTTGACTTATAGACGTGCAACACCTCCTTGAGATAGGGATCTGTAGCCGTGGTGTGGTGACAACTGTATTATGTAATGTAAATATGTAATAATAATATATATATAATATCATAATAACAATAATAATAATAATAATATCTTATAACATAACATAATAATAATAATAATAATAGCAATAATAATAATAATAATATGTATAGCTAATAATATATATATATATAATATATGTTATATATATATATATATATATATATATATATGTATATATATATATGTATGTATATACAACAATAATATATAATAATAATAATATATATAATATAATAATATATATGTAATAATATATAATATATATATATATGTTTGTAATAATATATATACATAATAATAATAATATATATATATATATATATATATATATATATATAAATATATAAATATATAGATATATATATATATATATATATATATATATATATATATATATATATATATATTTTTATTATTATTATTATTATACATGACTAATTCGCTTATACGAGGTAGTGGTACGTGCAGCTAAATACAATTTCCTTCATCTCGCCCTCACCCATCTCCTCCATTCCACCATCTCTCGCCAACACCCTACCTTCCTCCACCCTCATCCCTCTCTCTTCCAGCATTTCCTTTATTCCATCCATCCACCTTCTTCTTGGTCTCCCCCTTCCTCTCCTTCCTATCCCCTCCGCCTCCCAAACTCTCCTAACCACCCTCTGCTCCTCCATTCTCTCCAGATGTCCAAACCATCTTAACATTCCCTACTCCGCTCTTCTCACCAAACCATTCTTCCAATCACATCTCTCTCTTATTACCCTATTCCTAATCCTCTCTCTTTTACTAACCCCACATACCGCTCTCAACCCTTTCATCTCAAACACTTCCAGCTTCTTCTTGGACCTCCCATTCAACTTATGTTTCTACCATATGGTACCGCTGGAACACATATTTTAAACTTATCTTAAGTTTATGTGATAAATCCCCCCTTTCCATAATTCCCTCCACTCAAATCTCTCATTCCTTCTCCTACTCTGTGATCTATCTCTTCCTTCATCCCTCCTTCCTTACCCAAATCCATCCCTAAATATCTGAAAACTTTTACTTCTTCTCTACTACACCTCCTACTCTAATCTCTAGCCCCATCCCTCATCTGATTCCTCCTCCTCAAACACTAACACTTAACTCTTACCTGTGGATTTATCTAAAGACCCTTCTGTCACACACTCTCTCCAAACTCCTTCACCAAATACTACATGGCCTTCTGGATTCTTCTCACCAGGTAGTATCGTCCATAGGCATGGTAACATGTTCACCTTCCATCTATCACTATCCATCCTTCCACCTCTCCCTTCCCTCATCATTCCTCTGCAAACACTCTCCATAAATGAAGTTGAAAAATACACAGTGACATTACCTCCTGTCTTTCCCAAGCCTCTCTCCCTCCAAACATCTCCGCTCCTCTCCCTAAAACTCTCACATTCTGCTATTCACTAAAGGCCTAATACCTTTACCTAATTTCCCCCCTGTTCCTCCAGCACCCTCCATAATTTCCCCCTCTTCACTCTATCACATGCTTTCTCTAAATCTAAAAACACCCATACACTTTTCCTTTCCTTTCTATACCTTTCTCCACTAGCATCTTCATTGTGAATACCTGATCCACACACCCCCTTCCTACCCTATCACTAAATCCTCCTTGTTCTTCCCCATTCTCTCTTCCCGTTAAATCTCTCACCCTCTCAATTAGAAGTTCTCCCATACACTTTCCCTACTACACTCAAAAAAGACAAATACCTCTATAATTACCACACTCCATCCTATCCTTTCCTTTATACAGAACCAAACAACCACATCCTCCAGTCTGTGAACCTCTTCCTTTTCCTCAACATAAATTATATATCAACCTGTACAGCCACATTCCTCCACCTCACCTCCCCATGCAGCTTGTTTTCCAGCACTCACACCATCTAGACCTGTGGACTTTCCTTTTTTCCTTTTGTAGTCAACGCCCTAATGTTTCTTCCCATTTGTATTTCCATATCTCCTTCCCGTCCCTCTTCACCTCCCATTCTCACCTCTTGAAAAACCTCCTCATCTCTTCCACCATTTCATTCAATAATCCTCTAAAATATTCCCCTCCATCTTTTTCTCACCCTATCCTCCCCCTATCCATTCCCCATCCCCTCCCTTAACCCCCTCTCCTAACCCCTCCATCTTCTTCTTTCTTTTTTATTACTTCTTTCCAGAATATCTTGCTCCCTGTTTCAAAATTTTCTGTCCCTTTCTACACCATTCATTGTTTGCATTTCTCTTCGCCCTCTCAACCGCCCTCTTTTCCCCTCTAACCCCTCTATATTCCTCCCAGCTTTCCCTTCTCCTATTCCCCAACCATTCACATAGGCCTCTTTTTTCTTTTTCACCAACTCTTTGCTTCTCTCCACCATTCACTTCTTTCTTCTACTTGCTCCCCACCTTTTTACTCCACCCATACCCCTTAAATGCTCTTCACGAATTGTCTCTTTCGCAAAATCTCTTCCTCCTCCTCCACATCCCACAATTTCCCATCCCTCTTAGTCCCTCCACACTATCCTCCACCCCCTCTAAACTCGTTCTTACAATGTCTCATCTAACTTTTCCACCTTTACGACTTCTATTTTCCTCTTTTTCTCTTTCTCTAACCATTACCTCTCCCCCTACCCTTAACCTAGCAACCGCAAATAGTGATCAGATAACTTTGCCCCTCTGAATACATTTACATCTAGTAATCTGCTTCTATCCTTCCCATTTACACACACATAATCCAGTACCGCCCTCCTCCCCGTTATCTCACTCTTCCATGTATACTTATGATTTCACTTTTCTTGAACCAAGTATTCCCAACTATCAATCTAACCTATCAACATAGTGTGACATATGAGGACATAGATGGTTGATATAAATGATGTTTGTGCGTTCACCACATTCATCTAATATAAATCTTTGACCTCAGGATCTATATGCTGACAAATTTTATCATTTACCCCGAAACTATCCCAACATTCATTCAACTCACTCCAAAATCTTTCTCTCTCCTCCTCCCTCGCTCCATTTACTGGTGCATACGCGCATATAAAAACCCACATTTCCCCCCCAAATTTCACTTTAACCCACATTATTCTTGAATTCACCTATTTGCACACTTTTACCTTATCCCACACCTCTTTCTTCATAACTATTCCTACCCCTTCCCTCGCCCTCACTCTCTCGTTCACCCCCGAAATCATACCCTTAAATTTTCCAAAGACCATCTCCTTCTATCCTTTCAGCTTTGTTTCTGTCAACCCTAGCACATCCAACCTTTTTTCTTCAAACATTAACCCCACTTCTTCCCTTTTCAGATCCTCATTTATCCCTCTCACATTCATACAACCCACTCTAATCTAATCTCTTTTGCCCATCCTATCTCTTTACTCTCCCTTACTCTCCTTAGTTCTGACCCTCTTATTCACCACTCTACTTCCTTCTATTCTCACACTTGAATAGGCTGCACGCTTACCGGGATCCCAACAACCTGAGGCACTTCCCAATACCTCAAGCTCCAAACCCCGTTCAAACAAAATCACACTATAAAAACTTAAATTAAAACCTATGTTATTGGTGAAATGATTACTTGATGAATTTCTTCCTTCTGTTGAAGACACTCCTCTTCTCAGAGTTCAATATTGATCAATTTATAAGTTCCCTGAATAATCACACTATAAAAACTTAAATTAAAACCTATGTTATTGGTGAAATTTATGATTACTTGGTGTATTCTCTTCCTACTGTTGAAGACACTCCTCTTCTCAGAGTTCAATATTGATCAATTTATAAGTTCCTGAATAATCTTCTTTCTTTGATAATATACTTGATGCAATCAATTCCTATATCAAAATCAAAGGAACCTTGATATATTCTCCTTCTGTCTTAAGATACTCTTGTTAGAGTTCCTTTGCTTTAATTTTACACTTTAATCTTTCTTGTTTAATATATTTTCCTTGATGAAATACCCTCTAATTGTCTTTAAGACACTCTTATCGTTCGTAGAGTTCCCTATTTATTCTACTACTACTGTATTCTATCCTGGTTTTTTTGCAACACTTGTAGATAAAATTTAATTAGAAATACTTCATTCACTAAGTTGCACCTGAAACTCTTGAGATCCTTGAATGGTCTTCTTTACGTAAAACACAGCAAGAAATCTCATCACATTCCAAGAGTCCAAAAAGCACATATACAGGTACTTATGCCACTTCACAATTTATTTACTTATTAATCAAAAATTATTATTTTA